>VYZP01070195.1:0-15965 GCA_013400635.1 Hypocryptadius cinnamomeus | reverse complement strand
AACTGAGTCCAGTGTCTGCTGAGGTCCTTTTACGCCCTAACCTCAAAAGGTGTTGGCTAGAAGGAGGACCTTGAAAATCAAACTGAAAAAGCAGAATCTACTACTGCTCCTGTGAGAACAGAATCCCCAGCTCTGCCTGCATACCAGCAGACACAGCTGCATCATTCCTCCTCCTCCTTGCCACCTCCTGGGAAGCAGCACCAGCGGTGTTTGTGCGACAAGACCCGTCGGTTCTCCCCACATGAGCTGATTTTTTTTAATAAAGGCATTAAAAAGGAGAAAGATCTCCTGCCCTATTTATTTCAGGCTGGATATTGCCCCTAGGATGAGGAACTATACAGGAGGTAGCAGGTTCCCTCTCTATGCTCTGGACAAAGATGGGTATGTGATCCATCACTACATGAGAGTTACTTCAGTTGTTTCATGTAGCACATGCGGTTCCTTTTCACAGAACTGGTTTTGAACTTTTGCGGAATGTTATGCAGTTTACTTTTGCCAGCATTTTCTTTTTGTATGCAACCTTCTGAAAGATTCCTGTTCTGGTCTTCCTTTATCCCATAATTTTTCTTAATCTTTGAGAGAATTGGCATGTTCTGACAGCAGTTTTTTGGGGTTTTTTTTTGTTTTGGGTTTTTTTTTTGTTTGGGTTTTTTTGTCGTTGTTGTTGTTGTTTGTTTGAGTTTATTTGGTTGTTTTGGTTTTTTGGGGGTTTTTTTTGTTTTGGTTTGGTTTTTTTTAACTTGTGTTTCACTGATAAAATACATGTTTTACAGACTTCGTGTGTGGAAAGTTTTTAAGGGGGAATCTGGGCACATGCTGTTGGGGTTTTAGGAGTTCTCCTTTTGGATTTTTCCTCTTAAGGAAGTTTCCCCCATACACGTCACTGGGAGATATTAACGACTGGATACGTAATAGATACAAAGAAGTTGTACTACTCAGAAGCTGGCTACTCTTTACCTGATGATTCCAGTGCAGGGCAGAGATCTCTATCTCTATATCTCTATCTCTATCTCTATCTCTATCTCGGAGAAGGAGGAGGAGGAGGAGGAGGAGGAGGACGGTCGGAGCTGCTGCCTGGGGGAGGGAATTCGCTGCCGCCGGAACCCAGCCCGATCCCGCTGCTTCTGCTGCGCGGTGAGCCTCTGCTCATGACTGCAGCCATTGAACTGGGACCTTATTAACAGCTGCCTCATTAAAAAAAGGACTTTTCATCATCTGCTGGGCTGCCCGGGATCCTGAGCCCGTCTTTCCCTGCCCTGCGCCCTGCTCCACCCCCGCCACTTCTTTGCCACCGCTCAGAGCTTTGCTGCACTGTAGCCCCGCGCCCCTGCCTGCTGAGACGCCCCGTGGTTCCAGCTACAGCGTGCGGAGCTTCTGATACATGTCGTCCACCACCCCCGGAGTTTTGCTAATTCGTCCCGGCTGTGCCCGTAACTACACCAAAGGGGGAAAGTGCCTGCGTCCAAGAAGGCTGTTACTGGGTTTCTGGTTATGGTTTTTGTCACTGCCATTGTTGTTGTTTGCCTTGTTATCCATACTAGTAAATAACTGTTACTCCTTTTTCCCATATCTTTGCCTGAGAGCCCCTTAATTTCAAAATTACAGTAATTCGGAGGGAAGGGGTTTACATTGTCCATTCCAAAGGAGGTTCCTGCCTTCCTTAGCTGACACCTGTCTTTCAAACCAAGACAGATGCTCTCTTAGTCCCTGCTGAATCAAAAGGCGTGGGTTTTGATTAACTTGAAAAAGACAAGAAACTTAATTTGAAGTTTTTTGCAGTTTAGTGACTGGTTTAGTATGTTGTTTGATTCAAAATATATTCCAGAAATTAGTGTTAAATATGTGTTTTTAAACTCGCTTGTAAAAACCAAGAGTAAGCACATTTAAAAATTGGTTAGAGCTGCAGAAGCTGTTTCCTAGCAATTTGAATTCTGGGGCATATGCCCTCACAGCTATCTCACTTGTTGCTGTTTTACCCATTTTGTTTGCAGCTGGGTCACCTTGTTCACTTGTGCTGACCTAGATTTTGTGATTAATTTAGTTGGTGGGAGGGGAGGGAAGAAAGATTTAAAAAAAAAAAAAAAAAAAAAAAAAAAAAGAGGAGATGGGAGCAGAAACAAAAAAAAAGAAAGAAGTTTTTGCATCCAGTTCTGTTAATGCATACATTTTTCTCCCTTGCAGCTTTTTCTGGTTTTTCACATATTTTAAGCATGGGATTGCTCCTATACAATACTGTGCTGCTGGATGATAATCAGCTTCAGCAGATGTCTCTTCAGGCCTCTTCTTGGGGCAGAGACAGGAGGATTTTTGGAACAATACTGTGAGCAGAAATGCATTTTCTTGGGAAGATAAGTTTATAATTCATCAGTGAGCAGCACGAGAGGAAGTGGTGTTTTCTTAAAATCAAAATCCAAAGGACCACTCTCTTCAAGGAACTAAGATATTTATGAATTAAATTAATAACTGTGGTGAAACCCACATTTTCTAATTATTTTGATTTTTATTAGAGTTTGGGATGTTTTTGTAATTGATTTCTTACTTGGAGGTGAATAAATTTTCCTGTCCTTTTAAGTTATTCTGAAATTTTTCCTCTCACACACCAGTATTCTTTTGTTTTAGTAGCTAAACTGAGATAACCCTTATTCACACAACTTCCTAGTTAAGAATGTCTGATCTAAACAATTCAGTGCTGCTCTCTGTTGTGTGGTGTAATAGAAAAAAAGTGGTAAGCTTAACATATTTTCTAATATATTTTCAGTTCCCAGCACAACATGCTCCAAATGTGCACCTCCTGACCATAAAACATTTTCAATAATAAGGAAAATCTCTGAAGATTGTCCAACCCTTTTGTGTTTTGAGGTATTTTTGCTTATGAAGTGGATATTAACTAAAGAAAAAGACAATGTTGCATAAAATAACTGATTTTTTTAATACAGAAAAGTAATTTTTTTTCTTTTTTTTTTTTTTTTTTGCATCCTATAATCCACTTTTTTACTTGGTGAATAGCAAAAATTGCAAGAGAGAAATACAGAACCATTTCATTTCACACCTGCGATTGAAGGAATTGAATTACCATAATTTTGAGTATATTCCTTTTATAAATCTGCAGTGATTGAGAGACTTTATGGAGTATGAGTTTTTGGAGCACAAGTGTTTCAGAGCAATTCAGAATTATTGAAGAGGTTTACAGGTTTTGTAAAATGCTTCAGTTTATTAGTGTTGTGTTTTGTAGGGCTCTTAGCAAGGTTGTATGAACAATCTATAAATTGTCTTGTAATTTTTCCCATCTTTTTTCCCCATCTGTGTGGTGGTGTGTTTTTGTTTTATTAGCAGTTTTATTGTTTGATTTACGATTTTATAGGTTTGGTTTCGTTTCCTCTTTGTTCCTGCCTTTTCCTAGAATTTATGTCATCCTTGGTTTTAGTTTTTAGTTTCTATTTCCCCAAACCTTACCAGTTTACTGGAATTGTTTCACTCCCCTGGAATTCTATTGGTTTATGCATTGTGGTTCCCGCCATGCTTTTTACTATTATTACTCCTGATTTGTTAAGATTGTACCTTCCCCTGAGACCTGTCCCCAAATATAAGCCCTTGTGGACCCCTTTGTGGAGGTCCCAGGAGCAAGAGGGGAAAGCTTTACCATCGAATAAAATCACCCTGGGACCGTGCTGCTCTATGTCTCTTGCCTGCGCCTGTCACTGGTAAGTTGGACTCTAACGGAGCTCAAGGTGGGAACTGCCGCCCCCCCTCCCCGTCAGTCTCCAGCTAGCCGGGGAGAAGAAATGGCGGCACATCTGCATGTTGGTGCTATTGCTATAAGTCTCCCTCAGCTTATATAAATATTTCCGGTGAGCAGCAGCATCCCATAGTTTCAGCCTGGCCAGGCAAAAGGGAGGGGGATCAGTGCAGCCCTACCACCATACCCCAATCCTGGTGGTGACAGTATTCATGTGAAAGGGGCATCACCCCCTGGCTGTGGAAAAAGAGGGTGCATATTACCCTCACATATCTGATGACTAAACAGTTTGCAAAAATAAGTTTTAAAAAAAATACTTGCTAGTTAAAAAAACCAAAACCAACCCAAACACAAAAACCCGAAGTTGTCACTTTCGTACTAACTATCTAGGACATGAAGTTATTTTCCTATTCAAAGTTGTCTTAGAAATTGCAGAGAAACTGTCTCATCATGTGATGGTGTAGTTTGGATATCTGGAGTGTAAATCATGGCTTTCCCCCAATTTTTTCATCTCATTTTGAAAAGCAATATGAGAAATAGTTTGATTTGCCCAGCAATTTCAGTTGTCCATCCTAGTTATGCAGGAATGCCTCGAAACTGAGGATTTATAATATAGATGTTCTGCCTTGAAATAACTAGTATTCACAAATCCTATCAATGTGCATTTTCTAGTCAATATTACACAGAATAATTTAAAATTTCCTAACAAATTTACACAAACTTTGTTGCAAAAACTTGATTTTTTTCAGCATTACACATTTGGTGTGATCTGTGTCTTTTTTTTTATGGGTTGCTTTTAACTTCTGAAATCTATCTTCTCAGCTGTGCTTCAAATTGTATTTTGTCTTCTGAATGAGTGTAAACCCTAGATTATAAACAGAACCACAGTAAGGTTGCAAGGGATCACTGGCAGAGTTATCTGGTCCTACCTCCCTAACCTCATGTTTGCCTGTTTGGAGATGTGTATTTGTTTTCTCAAGGGTTGGTTGCCTGGAGGCAAATACAGCACTTTGCTTCCTTCAAAGCTGATGGGAACATTCACACAAGGGAAAATGAAAAAAGTATCAACAGTATTCACGTAAAATTTGTATTAGTATTCACTCAGGTCTCTCCATAATAACGCATCTTTAAACTTTCCTATTTAGAGCATTTATGTTAAGGACGTGTTTGTGAAATAACACAGATATGCCATACCCTGAATAGCTATTATTTTGAAATACTGTTGGTAAGGCCTGGCAGACTGGTTTTCAGTTGTTGCCGTGGATACATCTGATGTTTTAGGACTAAGAGGAGTGTTAAAGAGAAAAGTTGCAGTAAGTCAAACACAATTATGCACAGTCTTACACACACACACACACATAAAATTTAAGACATTCTAGTAATGAAGTTGCAAATTCCTGGAGGTTTGAAGTGTTGCAGCTGGGTGGTGAGGAAGGCCTGCTAAGAGCCCCACTCAAAGTGCTCTCAGACCTGTACGTGAAGGGTTGAGTGATTTGACAGTTGGAAGGCAACAAAGGCTCATTGACCTTTACTGTCGTGTGCAAAGTTTACTCACCATTCAGTCACTACATGCCTACCCTCTGCCCTGGCTGCCTCAATAGCACTGGAAATTTGAATTCCCACCATGGAAGCACAACACGGTGTAACATGAGTGCAAATCCTGGTGAGAGAAGGAAGAAGTGATGTCAGGACAGGTGAGGATTCATGTGATAATGCATCAAGGACAACAAAAAAAGGTCTGTACTGGAATTGGTTGCAGAGAAAGTGCAACAAAAAGATACGCTGCAGGTATTTTTTCCCTCAGATTCGTGCTCTCTGCTGAGGATGGTGGGCAGATGCATTCATTGCAAAATCCTGTTCCGGCTGTGCCAGATTCTCTCTTATTCCAACAAATCAGAGTAATTATTCTTCTTTAGGGCCACTTTGGAGCTTCCAACAATGTGATTTCACAGGTTGTACAAATTACAATCTCAAGGGACCTTTTTTCAACCTCAAGGGCCTTCTTCCATCATTTTTTCTCTCTTCTGTCAAAATTATTTTCTACTATTTGTCCTCTTTAGGGTGACAGGTCACTCCACATCACCAGGAGTATTCCTCACCCTTTCACAGCTTTAAGTTTTCATCATACTCTCCTTTCTGAGAATTTAACAGCATCATTACCATTTAGGGTACCTCTGCCTGCTCCAGGAATTTTTCCCCCAACCTTGTTCCTCCCTTTGCTGCCATTGCTAGCATCTTTGGGCAGTACAGCAGGTCAGTCCTCTGTGTATTATTACATCTTAATTATGCCTTCTTTTGAACACTGATCCCTTCCTATGTATGTATGTGTAGGGTTGTGTATATAACAAAGAAAAACAGAAAGATTAGCTCTTGATGTAGTACTCTCTCTTCCCATCTGAATGCAGAAAACTGCTGCCATTTCATATATCTATAGTTTGTTTCTATACTTCACTTCCCAGAAAAACAATCCCTTCTGAAAGCTGCTGAGCTGTGGCCCAGCAGCAGGATTTGATTGATAGATGGTTCATTCTCCCATTCGTTAATCAGTGCTTATGGATGTCATGATGGTAATGCTCAGAGAATGTGTATGTGTCTCCCTGCATGAGGGTCAAGCCCATCGTCTTCTAAGATAATTTAACTCCCTTCAGTTAGTTTTGAGAGATTCAGAGTGCACAGCCAGGTTATGGCTGTAGCAGACAGCTGTTTTGCTCTTCCCTTTAAGTTCTCTTTGCAGCTTAAGTCTGTCTTGGCTGGTTTGCCTGGATGCTCTAAGTTGGTTTGCCTGGGTGCTTCTTCTTTTGTTAACAAAGAACTACAAAAATAAATAGAGGAAGAGGGAAATCAGGTGTGAAGTGGGGTTTTATGGTCTTTGTTCCTATGGTAGAATGATTTGGTTGGAAAGGACCTTAAAGCTCATCTCATTCCATACCCATGCCAGGGGCAAGAACACCTTCCACTGGACCAGGTTGCTCAAGCCCCATCCTACCTAGGCATGGACTTTAGTGGCTGGGGCACCCACAGCTTCTCTGGCACTGTGCCAGTTCCTCACCACTCACAGCAAAGACTGAAGTTGTTATGTAAGAATGCTAACAAAACTCTTCTAGAAACTTTGTGCTGCAGCTAGAACATGCCATTGCATTGATATTAATAGACAGCTTCTTGTGCATTGCTTTGAAATTTACAGGTCAGAAAAAGCCCTTGTTAAATCACTCTAAGCATAGATGATCATCTTTTCAGAACAAAGATCTCAGCAGTGTAGGAATGAGAAACCTTCTCACAACGAAACTTTCAAAGGCAAAAATTAACTTTTTAATGGTTTCCAAATATTTTTTCACGTATTTTCATTTTCAACGATGTGTGAATATACTGTGAGACCCCTGGTAAGGAAGTAGATCTACATGGCCAACCTCAGTGGTCCAAAACAGGGAACTTTTCACAAATGTAAAATAATTGGCTGACTCTGAATTTTTGTTTTCTTTTTAATTATTTCCTTGTCATGCCAAAATGCAGGAACCAAAAATACCAGTGCTTGGACTCAAATTTTAAGTTAGTTAAAGTTGCTGGGATCCATTTTAGCCATTGCATTGTATATGCTTTACACTACCAAATGGTCCACATTCAACAAGTTCACATTCTGAGAAAAATAAGAGCCTTTGGCTACAAAAGTAAGTATATATCAAAAAGTGAAGGCAATCCATTTGTGCTGTCAGTTTCTCTTGGAATTGACTGGAAAATGCAGTGGCAACATCTCCTTGTTTCTCTGCAAGTGACTTAAATATATGCATTGATGAAGGGAACAGAATTACTCACTTTTTGTAATAAGAATAATTAAGTATGCTTAATTGAAATATATTGAATTAAGCATAATTAAGTAAACATCATTATTAAACTAAAAATGCTTTTGTATCTGACTGATCACAGTTGAGAGAGCCCAATTACTAAGAACCTTATACTTCTGTATCTTTAATCAGCTGCTTAACCAAATAATTTAAAATACTGATTTATCAAAGCAAAAAAGTTGTTTTTTAATTTAGAATTGCATTCTTTCAGTACTTTGCAGATTTATAGGTTTACAAAATAATTTCTTGTACGCTCTAAGTGAGCTCTGCAAAGTGTAAGCTAAATAAAAATCATTAGAAAAATAGATTTTAAAAAAGAAGAAGAGGATTTGAGCCTCCAATTTCCAGTGGCTGTAGGTGTGCTTTGTTGCTGGCTGCAGGGCTAATCCCAGCAACAGGTTGTGATTTTACTTAGCTGACTTGAACATTTGACACTGTTAATAAATGGATTTGGTTTTAATTTAGTCTGTGTCATGTTCAAGTGGCACATCACATGGGACTACCAAGGGGCTAGGGATACTGTGGCATGCAGAAGTAGCTGAGAGAGTTCATCACCTCTGGTCTGTGGATAAAGGATTTCAATGCTCTACATTGTCAGTCCTGTATCTTTTCGGGGAATTTTTTCTGCATTTGCTAGCTGACAGTTCACCTGTAATAAATGGTTCTGCATATGTAAGAACAGCATCTTGGGAAAAAGATAGGATAATTATAAACACTCAATATTTTAACAAGACAATCCTACAATGTCTTTTTTTAATCCTATTTGATGCAAGAGAGGGAAAAAACATGGCTCTTCAGGAAGGTATGGATTTGCCAAACACAAAGCTTTGTTTTAAATTGTTGCTGTTGTTGATGATGGTAATAACTAACAGCAGCTCATGTGTGGAAAGGAAGAAGCCCATTAGAACTAAGTGAACTTGCTACAAAGGTTCCCACAAGCTTCCAGTATGAAACACTCCAATTCCAGTGACAAAATCAGGAGTGGAGGTAAGGTGTCAGAAGTTACTCCAGAAGTAATCACTACAAAGTAAAGGACTTTGGAGTCTTTTACTTGTCTTGAGTGGTAAAGTTGAATGTAAGAATGGGACTCTTAAAACACGAATTAGCAACATTAGTCAGGAAACATCCATGACATGAGTTCAGGCCTTGCCTATAGCTTTACTAAGAATCCACATACAACCAAGGTGAAGGGATAATATCAGTCCCTATGAAATACCCTATGGCAGGCCATAGCAGATTCCACATATTCCAGGTGAAATTCACATGAAGGCAAAACTTGATTTGCAGAAATATCTAATGGCTTTAGGTTCCACTTTGCAGAAGCTCCAGAATTACATTGTGCTATCCAAATCCATAGGACTGGACACACCTGCACGTCCCTTCTAACCTGGAGACTGGGTCTGTGTTAAGCGGTGGGACAGTGATCCTCTACAAGCCAAGAGGAGAGAACCATTTCAATTTCTCCTGACCACCCTCACCCCAGTCAAAGCTGCTGGCAAAGGACTCTGTATTCAGTACTCTAGAGTTAAGAAAGCTTCTACTCCTGAAACAACTGTAAAAGCAGAGACTAATGCTGACGAAGATCTGTTTTAAATTATTCCTCTTCTGTGCCCAAAGAACTGTCCACAATAATAATTATTCTTCTCTGCATGATATGCAACTCTGCATTAATATTGTTACAATGTTTATTACTGTTTACTATTGTTTATTATTAATATTATTAGATATGTACCTATTATTAGACATCTACTGTTAGATATTTACTGTTATTAGATATTTATCCAGTATTAGATGTTCATTTACTATTAGACATTTATCTGTTGTTAGAAGTTTATTATTAGATGTTTATATTGATAGTTGTTTACTATTGTTAGTTACTTATCTGTTATTAACACCCATTATTAGTAAATAGTTACAACAGAGACTCGACAAGGTAAAGGCTTGTCGAGCCTCTAAAGGGGAGAAATGATGCCTCAGGTTTTAGCTTTCATATTTTTCAGATTTTGTGCTGCTTTAGTGTGTAGTTCTGAGCTTCATATTAGGGGATAGTAANTAGTTCTGAGCTTCATATTAGGGGATAGTAAGCTCTCTTCACAGAGTAGCTAGACGAAACAATTCCTTCTCTAGCTGGAGACCAAGGACAAATGATCCAAGTTTCAGGCCCAAGAGCATAAACAGTGGTGGACTGAAGAGAGAAAAACAAGAAGGACGGGACTTCATAATCTAAAGCTGTAATTGGACAATTAACTCCAATATGCTAATGGACCAGAACTTATAAAAGTGTGGGACCTCATGACCAGTCATCCATTTTGTGATCATTTTGGGTGTAGCCCTGGCTGGGCTCTTGTACTGCCCAAGGTGTATCCATTGAGGCCTTCTAATAAATACCTACTTTATTCTTTGACTCCATCTAGTCTCTGTTCTAGGTCAGCCTTCACAAGGCATCAGTCTGATGCTTGTGCATTGTTTGCTGAAGTGTGGGTAAGTGTGTGACCGGTGAAGCTGCTGGCTGAGTGATTTGTGCAGGGGTCTCCTGCCCTTACACTCCACCTCCGTGCAGGGTGACGACATGCTGCCTGGTGCTGGCCCTTCAGGGGTGGCTGTCACTCCACCAGCACATGCTGCTGAGAACCCAACATGCTCTAGCACATAGATCATCAATTAAATAATAGTACTCACCTAGTAAAATGGTGGAATTTTACTGGTGCTTTGCTTTTTTTAGCAGGGCTTTTTTCAGCAGGGCTTTTTTCAGCAAAGCAATGAAGCCTGTGTGGCATTTGACTGTATTTAATTAACCTGGTCTTTTTTCTCTCCTTTCTGCCATTCTACATTCATTTCACTATACAAAAATCTTGCCCTATGAACCCAAAAAATTCCTGCGATCTGACTGGTTCACATTCCTTCCTATGGAACAACATGAGAAGGAAAGCATGAGAATTGTGAGAAGGTAGGACTTGTGTGCACAGCTCTGTGGCAAAGTTGCTCAACCAAAACCCTGCCAAGTCTTACTCATTTTGGGACACAGACCCAAACATATTTCTGTTTCCCAGAGATGATGGATGTGAATTTTTTCTATGGCTAGAAGGAGAGTACAGAGAGGGAGCATGTACAGCAGCCTCTCTAGACCACCACCTCACAGAAAATTTCAAAACTTAGAAAGATTTCTGCAGGCAAATTTTCCAGCTTTTAGATAATTTATAAGTAACACAAAGCAGCTTCTTTGAAAAGAAAAAAAAGAAAAGGAAAAAAGAAACTACTGTTCAGTATTTTTATAAAGCTTTTTGTCACCACTTCCTGTCACCACCCCCTCTCAGAGGCTACAAAGGGCATAGTGCAACTGTGGTACCCTAGGCTTCTCTGGCTAAAGTAGAAGGCAGATCATGGGTTGAATGAAACTACTCTTGCAGGAGAGTTTTCCTGAAATCATACAAAATTGCTATAGGAGCTTCCGTGATGATTTTGGTGTTTCATCTGTGTGATGTCTATGTCTACTCTTGCTGCCCATGCATTTTTGTGTTAAACTGAATCCTACTGACCCACAAGAGAATTTCAGAATATGGCTGAAGAAGGAATTCTTCTTTGTGTTAGTATTCTTTGGTCTTTTAATTACAATTAAATTGTTGGGAATAAATTATTTTGTATGAATATGTGTGATTTGTTTAGAACTGAAGACACCTTAAAACTTTGTCTGCTTTGGGATTTTTTTTCTTTTGGGGGTGGGAAAGCCCTATCACTGCAAACTTTTCCTCTCAAACCTCAAAGGATAATGGTTGCAACAACTGACATGAACTACTGCACATTTTGACAGAATCAGGCTGCAATTAATTTTTTTTTTTTTTTAACACTTGGTAAATCTGTTGCTCTGGCCAAAGGAAGGAAAAGTTTCCAGCAGTTCTGCCATCTGCTAACACTTACAAAGGACATATCTTACACAGCCCTTTTTTGCGCAATTGATAGCAAGAAGCCTTCATTCTCAACAAAAAATTGCAAAATAATGAAAAGTATTAATGCGCTCAGCTCTGGTGGCTATGTATCCCCTGGCAGAATACTTTCAAGCCATTGCCAAGAGTGGGTGATTCTGACATGACAGACATTTCCCATGAACAAGCTGCACTTTTACCAAAACAAAAAGTATCCCATGGTCTGGAGATGCCAGCACAGCTCCCTTTACTTCACACAATGTTTGGTGCTCTGCCAGGCAGCTCTCCATGACCTCTCTCCTCTCTGGATAGAGGAGTTGCCATACCTGCAAAAAGCCTAGGGTTTTTCCCAGGCAAGCTCATTTTATCTGTCTTGACAAACACAGCAGAAAAGCACTGTTTGGAAAGCCCCAGGTGCTCTCAATGATTGAAGCACAAGACTAAAGCAACAGATGAAAAATCCCTGCACAGAAATGTGTTGATTTAGATTCACAGTGGTTTTAATTAACAATTTAAACTTTTGTGAAATTGAATGATCTTGGGTTACAATAAGACAGACATCTGTGTCATTTTTCAAATGCATCGCTTGCTAGCAAAAAAAAAGGAAAAAAATGTGCACATCCACTCTCACCTTATTAATTTAATCAGTAGCCATAGTGATAGTTTTCTGAAAAAGTGGTTGTTAACTTTTGACTAAATCACAATAAAGTTGGCGTTTTTTCTAAAATACCATTTGAATTTTTGTAATTCCTTTTCAAATCATGTAGTCTGTACTACTTATTATTAGGAGATTGATTAAAAATATCTATACTTGTGTTATGAATCTAAACATACAGGGAACAATATTTATTATACTAATACAATATGTATTTTTTTAAAAGTGTTTATTTTGCATTAAAAATATTTAAGCATCTTTCTGGCACCTTTGCTAAAGTGCTTTGGAGCTGTCAGTTCCAAAATGTTGTAATTAGCTATAAAGTGAAAGCAAATTGGAAATATATGTAATAATTATGATTTAATTATATTAGTCTGCCATAGTTGAAGTGGACTTTGGAAAGAAAGGAACAGGACAGTTTATGTGTTTATAATCATTTAAGCAGAAAATACAGAAGAAAAGAAAGGAAAAAAATGTGAAATGTCTTTTACATCTATATTTCATATAGAATTTAATCACAGTTGTGGCAGAAAAATGCAGGGAGTTATGTCACAATTTTTCTCATTGAAGTGTCATTTTTACAAGGGATCCATTGTCTAGCAGGTCCTCTTTTAACAATAACAAAGCAAACGCTGGAATAATTGCAGTCTATAAACCATCCTGGATTTCTAAACAGAAAAAAAGAAAAACAAATCAGTAACTCAAACATGAGTATGGATACAAATATTTAGTATGGATATGAAATACACCCAACTCCATGGTGGTGGGGGTGATAGCTATTGCTATTGAATTTTCCAGGCCTTTTATTCTCAAAAATATTTTAATCTACTTGAGTAAAAAGCTTTCTGCAGAACAAAGTACAAACTGCTGTCTTGATATTTACAACCATTAATGTTAAAAACGGGAACACACTCCTGGTACTAAAAGTGATTTCAGCATTTATTACAATAAAAAGACCTAAAGCAAGGGGGCCAAGCAGGAGCATTCCTGTCAAGGAATGCTGCAGCGCCGGCACTGGGTCTTCTTGAGCAGTGATGTCCTGGATGTTCCAGGTGAATGGCACACATTTAGTGGATCAGATGCCCCTTTTTATCCTGCTTTTTGCCCCTCTGGATTTGTTTCTTTTTGGATCCTTCATTTGCATGAAGGTTTAAGGTGCTTGATTGGCCCATTACAGTTCTGTCCAGGCTGGCTCATTTCACTTGGGAAGCGGTGCAGTTTACTTAGGTGTGTTATGGTATGTTGAGTACCGTATTTCTTACAACTACCCTTTGAACCCCTTTTATAATACAACAACCAAACTAACAGTACATGCTTTACAATTTTAAAAATTTTAGTTTACAGCTCCTTCAGCTTCAAGTGAACTGAAGGAGAAAAGGAATGAAAGTATCTGCTTTAAAGCAAATAATAATAGCCTTCCGGTGATTCCTCTATCAGGTCAATAACGACATGGATTTTCCTACTCAACCCCTCCTGGCAAGAAAGGACGTTCCATACTTACTCCTCCCCACTCCTCCTCCTTGCCTTCTGCTTTTCTTCAGTAGTTGCTTTTTTAATTACTTTATTTTTAGATTTTTTTTATGTTGCTGTTTATTCGTTTGTTCTTTTTCTTTGTTCTGAAAGGATTAACAGCATTGTGCCTAGGCATATTTGGGCAAGAACAAGATACACTATAACTAACATAGGAGGTAGCAAATACTAGCTGCAAGCTAGAGACACAGGATGAAATTTAGCAAGAAATAGGGAACAAAACTTGCAAAATGAAGGACAGAGCTTGCTAAAACCAGCAAGGAAATAGTTGAAACGGCTCAGAAGAGACTGCGCATGCGCAGAGGAGAATGGTGAAAAGTGTATGGCAAGGAAGATGTCCAGCCTTCATCAGGAGACCACTGAGGAATTTGCGGAGCCTTCCTCAGTGCGATCACCAGGGTGCACTGTGCCTGCCCTTCTCGTATGCTAGTAATAGTAATAAGTACTAAGAAATAGTTAGGATAACCACACCTTTTCGAAGGAAAACAATGAATATACATTACATGTCGCCATATATTGTAATCTGCTGTGTGCCTGGACGTGCATGTGTTAGGAGGAGATATCCCCCACACACCCGGCACGCTGAATAAAGAAAACACCCACTTCTTGGGCTTTGTTTCAGAAGTGTCTCTTGGCCTGGTTTGGGGTGATTCAGTTCCTTTCCCTTTTGTTGGGTTTGGGGAGAGTGGATGGAGTTTTTTAGGTTTGTCTTTTTCTTTTTCCAATTTGTTTGGGGAGGGGGGTGGTAGTTTTGAGGGGATGTTGTGGGGGTTTTTTGTTTGCTTGTTAGTTTGGTTTGGTTTTTTTAGATTTTTAAAAATTTGTTCTGAAAGACAGCTCTCACCTGCTGAAGAAGTGGCCGGGAAGCCTTGGGGGAGGCAAATCCCCGAGGGACCTCCCCACCCCTTTCTCGACTGACTGCAGCCACACTGGACAGGTGCTCTCCTTCCAGAGGACATCCCAAATGCTTCCCCTGTCTGCAGAGCATCTGGACCGTTACGTGGGAAACACAGCTTACACTTTAAAGTTTTCTAATGTTTAATAAGGGATAAAATGGACAATATCCAGCATTGGGGTGCCTTGGCTAAATGCCAGGAGCATACAGTTAGCTTAAAACAATTTTCTTTACTTTTTCTTTACCTTATATAGCTTTTTAGTACACTGGTTACATACATATTAATAACGTCATACATATATATTCAAACATTCTTCTAAGTTCTTTTACTTGTTCGGGGAATTCTTTCAGCTTTGTTTGATCCTACTTCAATAGTGTAGATTTTATTTTGGGGACTCAAATATATCGTTTCCTTATGATGTGTACTCCTCACAACGTGTATGCCACTTCCTCACAATTACAGACAGCAAATGCAGAGTCAGCAACAGGAGTTTTTCCACATCCTTTTTTTGATGTTATCTGTGTGGTTCCTTCAATGTTATCTAACCACACAGACATTTTCAGCTATTTCTAAGTTATTCTCACTATTGTCAGCTAGTTACAACATAAAAGCATCCTGCAGAAATTAACACGTTTTGCTAAAACATAAACTAATATATATTTATCCCACTACTATTTGTATGCATACAAAAGGTGACAGATTATACTATATTGAAGTAGTCAAAAGGGGTTGCAAATAATACTATATCAAAATTGTTGTGATTAATAATAATTTGTAAAAATCAACACATAACAGCGAAAGTCAATAATTCCACAGTTACTTATAACTGTTTGCACAGTTTTGGGGACCAGCAGAGCTAAGAGAAGGCAGTGTGTGTGTGCATGTGTGAGATGCTGTGCATGCTCCTTCCCGCACCCCTTCTGCCCCTTCGTACTACTCTAGTTGTGCGCAGGGGCTACAACATGCAGATCATTCACTTTGTAGCTTTAAAAAAAAAAAAGAAAGAAAAATAGAAAAAAAAGAACAACAACAACAAAAAAATAGAAGGGTGAAAAAAGAAAAGAAAAATGAGAGGGAGAAAGGGGAAAAAAGCAAGGGTGAAGGAATAAAAAGGGCAGTTGGAGTAGATAAGGAAGGTGTTTTCTAGGATGATTCTCTTCAGTGTGAGGGAGAGAAGGCATCCACAGCAAAGTCTCCCCTAATTCTACTCTGTAGGGAGCTACATGACAGAAAGAAATTTAAGGAAGATACAGTGGGGTGCCCTGGCTCAGCAAAATTCCTGGGGGCAGGGGGGTAGAGGGAAAAGAAAGTTCCCGGTGCCCTGTGCCCCGTGGAAGGAGGACAGGGATGACCCAGGCCATGAACAACTTTGAAATTTTCCTCTTTTTT
>VYZP01070194.1:0-218664 GCA_013400635.1 Hypocryptadius cinnamomeus | reverse complement strand
AGAGCCGGCGGCAGGCGCAGACCCAAACCACCTCGCTGCCGCAGGGCACCGCCGCGCAGGGAAAGCGTGAGTACCGCCCGCGGGCCGGGCAGGGCACGGCGCGGGGCTTGGCACGGCAGCGCCGGTGGCCCCGGGGAGCTTTGTCTGACCCCCGCTCTCGCCCGTAGCCGCCCCTCGGCTCGGCGGACCCGCACACGTGTGCGCCCCGCGCCCCTTCCCTCCCGGCTGCTGCCCTCGGTAACGCCGAACTTTGCTTTCTTTTCCCCCTCTGCATCCCCGTTCCTCCTCCTCTCCCCCCAGAGACCTGCTATGACAATGGACGGTACTATCAGATAAACCAGCAGTGGGAGCGCACTTACCTGGGAAACACTCTGGTCTGTACCTGCTACGGTGGGAGCCGAGGGTTCAACTGCGAGAGCAAGCCCGAACGTAAGTTGGTGGCCCCTTTTGTCTGCGTCGAGACCCCAGCGCGGCTTTTGGTGCCGAGTAAGCCAAGCCTTGTACGAGTCAGGGCTGGCAGCCCAGGCTTTCCACTGAAGTTTGGTACTTAGGGTCAGTAATGGGATCTACACTCAATTACACTGAAGATCTGGCTTGGGATTTTAAGAAATGCTTTTCATTAGTGATGGGCCTGCCACCAGAACCCTGAGCCAAACATCACTCATCTCTCTGGAGGATTGGATCTAAACATTAATTTTGGAGCCAACCTCTTCTTTATAATGAACTGAACTGACTCCTGGACTCGCACGGGGAAGTTCAAATCTGGAGTCACTTTGCAGCTCTGGCTCTGCTCTGTTTGATTGCTTCACCCCAACTTTTCATAGCTGTGCAGTGTCGTCAGCTTGTTTAAAAATATTTCAACTTACAACTTTCCACAGCCTCCCAGCCGTGCTGTGAGCTTTCTATAATTGAGTGTAAAATGAGATTGTTTAGTCTGTGCAGAAAAAGTTTAGGGAACAGAAAGAAGTTTAAATGCAAGGTCTGCTGGAGGATGTGTCTCTCCAGGATTCGGTGTGGTTCAGTTTGTCAGATGTAATCTATCTGTATTTATTGGTCTGAAGCCACTGGTTTGCCATAATTCCTTTATGTTGCTCTGGAGATAGAAGAGATGAAAAACTGGTTCCTGGCTGACAGTGTTCATGTAAGACAGATGTGAGCATCTCAGCCATCTGTTCTGCAAGGTTTGTGTGCTGCCTGCCTCACGACTGGAGTATTTTAAGGAGTACTCAGTCCCCTTACTCCATAAAAGAGGATTCAATCAACTTTTCCTTCCCCTGCAGAGATTCCCAAGTTTTAAAATTTTGAAGTCCAGTCGAAAGTTTTCCTTATGATACAATGAGCTTTATCTGCCCAGCAGTGCAGAAAGTTGTTCTGCTTCTCATCTTGAGTCTGGTGGCAGCACTGATGGTCTGTAATCATTTTCCTATGCATCAGTGTGAGCACTGCACAAGTAGTGAACTTTGCTGTTGCCTTTGGTGGGACTGCTGCAGGATTTGGGATTAATCTACTCAGTTTTTGCTAAATCAGAGCGAGGAGGATTAGCATGACAAAGCATGCAGTTTCCAGGGGTTGTTTGCTCCCTCCTGTCTTCTCTACTGCTGGCTTCAAACAGCTGGGATTGATGCTTTCAGGCATGCCTGCCCTGTGCAACTTTGGGTTCCCTGAGGGAGGGAAGAAGAGGTTATTGAGATTGTTGAGCATCATGGGGGCCTTGAGGGGGCAAATTTCACCCAGCTTCCTCTCTGCTGTTTCATCCCATGAGGAAAGAGGAGACTGATAGGCATTCTTCCCCAGGATAAAAGGAGTATCTGTGTGAGGAGGCAAGGAACGTGTTTCTGTTGACTGCACATGTTACTGGTGTAGTTACATGAAGCTGATTTTTTAATTTTTTTTTCTCCCTCTTAGCTGAGGAGACCTGCTTTGACAAATACACTGGATCCACTTACCGGGTTGGGGAGACCTATGAGCGCCCCAAGGACTCCATGATCTGGGACTGTACTTGCATTGGAGCTGGACGTGGGAGAATCAGCTGCACCATTGCCAGTATGTAACTAAGAGCCTCTTCCTACAGCTATTGTTCCTTAGAGTCATATTTTCCAGAGCAGTTTACACACTATTCCCAGAGCCTGTTAGCTACAGTTGCATGGGGTTTAATCCAAAGCCCACTAAAGCTTTGAAATTAGAAGTCCCTGCCCCATGTACATACATTTGCACAGCCAAACTCCTGTTTTGTTTAAGAGGTCAAGTGCTATGTGAGAAAGCATAGGTCAAAAATTACTGTTAGTGTCCAGATATACAGGCTAGTAATTTATTATGTACAAGAGTGTGATACATCTTCACAGGTGCAAGTATCCAAGTAGTTTTTTGACTAGAGAAGAAGTCTGCTCTGCAACTGATGGGTCAAAATAGCACAGCATTAATGGGACTACTCAGAATAAATGATAATAAATGAATGCCACCTGAGAGCCAGTCCTTCATCCTCCAAAAATGTCATTGAACACTGGTCTCTAAGGGAACTGGGATTTAATATCCAGACAGCTGCTTAACATGTTTCTGCAACTCCTTTTTCACTAGCCTGACCCATACTTTCCTCTTGCTCTTCCTTCTCTTCCCTTGGTCCTTTCTCCCCAGCTCCTGTTTCATGTCTCTGGCTGGAAATCCTTTCCTTATTGAGTCTCTGAATTGTTCACAATTTCCCCTTAGTTCGTAATTGGGCTTTCTGTGAGCCCAGAGGAAGATTGCTGTGTGTCAGGATTTTTAGACTGAGATTTCAAAGTCTCTGAGGTACCTTTTGAGAAAAGTCTTGCTGTTAAAAGTATCCAGTTTCTTGTTTAAGACACACATGCAGACCCTAGTAGTGTTGCCACAGAGGACTCGGAAACCAGCCATCATTGTAGCATGGGAAAAAAATAACACATTAAATCTAACAAGTAAAGCTGGAGCCCTTCTGAATTTAATGGCACTTTATTGGGCAGGGATGATAAGTGTTGTAAGAGAAAGAGTCAGTAAGGAAATTGCGAGTGTAAGAGCAGCCTTGTTTCCTCATCATCAGCCTGGTTTAGAGCTCACTGGAGAGTCTCACTGCCTGCAACTGGCTTTGAATCAATCTTCAGAGCTCTGAGATTCCCTGCTTTCACAAATGAGCCCACAAAACATTTTACTGGCTCTTAATAAATGATGGGATGTGCATGTTTCTTCTTTTTTTTTTTTTTTTTCTTGGATTCTTCCAAAGAAAATGAAACAAACCCTGTGTTTGCAAACTGCCCTGCACCGTGCTGCCCTCCCTCAGCCTGGGCTGCCTCAGAGCTGTGGGGCACTGATGGGCGGGAATCTGCCTTTCCAGGGCAGGCTTTCCAAACCCCAAAAGAGGTCTGATTTCCCCCTGGGTTGTCACAAAAGAGGTCTGATTTCCCACTGGGCTGTCACACCAAGCGCCTCCTTATCCTCCACGTGCTATCCTGGCCACCATGTCCCTCATGGATGGCTGCAGAGAAGCCCAAATGGCGATGCCTCAAACAAAATGGAGGCAAACCCTCTCTCGCCAGCCCTCAGGCTGAGAGCAGGGTCTGAGGGAGAAACAGGCCCTCATCATTCCCTGGCATTCCCTTTTCACCAGCCAGGCTTTGGCTGGGGTTTGGAACACGGAGAAGTTAGCTGAGGGAAGAGGACAGGGCCTGGGAAGTGCAGAAAATAGTGGGCTCCAACAGAAAATGGCGGGTGCCAGTGGGAAATGTTGAGCGCCATTTTACAGGCTGGTGTTCCCCCTCAATCTCCTCAGCGTCCCTCCTCCTTCTTGCTGCCCCTTACCCCAGATGACCCCCTTTGCCCCTGGCCAGATGGCCCTTACCTTGTCACCACCATGCCGTCCCTGGTGTGTCCCTCACCTCGGCTCCCCTGTGTGCCACCACAGATCGCTGCCATGAGGGCGGCCAGTCCTACAAGATCGGCGATACATGGCGCCGGCCCCACGAAACGGGCGGCTACATGCTGGAGTGTGTGTGCCTGGGCAACGGCAAGGGCGAGTGGACCTGCAAGCCTGTGGGTAAGTGTCTGCTCCTTCCTTCTCCCTCACGCAGTCAGGGCGTGTGGGCCTTTCTCCTCGTCCTCCCTCAGGTGTCCCCGTGTGGGAATGCCCTGGGTGGGCTCTCATCCGCTTTGCCCTCACAGCCGAACGATGCTACGACAACACGGCCGGGACATCCTATGTGGTGGGAGAGACCTGGGAGAAGCCCTACCAGGGCTGGATGATGGTGGACTGCACCTGCCTCGGTGAGGGCAGCGGCCGCATCACCTGCACCTCCAGAAGTAAGTGCCAGCCTGCCGGCTGCTCTGCTTTATTTAGCTTGCTTATTTTTTTATTTTCCTACTTATTTTTCGTCCTGCGTGGGAAAGGGAAGTTATTCCTTCGTCTGGCCTGTGCAAGTAAGAGTAGTTTGAGAGGGACGGGCGTCCCCTGAGGAGTGGCGGGAAGCAGAAGAGGGGAGAGAGGCCTGTGTGGTGCCCCGGTCACCATTTGCAGTCTGGGAACGCTCCCCAGAGCTGGTCATCGGTGCTGGGGACAAGGGTGCCTGGATTATTTGGGGATTTAATCTCATGGAGAGAGAAAGGTTTAAGGGATGTCTATGTCAGCTGAGCCACAGCCAGGCATCCCCCAGGAAGTCAGGGAAATGGCTTGGCCCACAAAACGGCAGAGCATTTAGCCTAGGACGTCTATTTCTGTGCTTTCGAGGAGCCTTCTGAGGGACAATCGAGTGGTTTTTAAGTTAAATACCCTTTCCAACAGCAGGATCTGCAAGATTAATATATTTTCTTACTTCTTTCTCTCTATTACTGTTTAATTTATGTGTTAGCTAAACCAGGGTTTGTTTTGCCTGCTCTACCATCTCACCTATGACTTTTCCCACCCCATTTCCCGCTGCAGCAGCACAGGTGATTTTTTTAGAAAAAGGTTTTGCATCATTGAGGGACATTACCGTAAATACTCCATTTTATTTGTATTTGCAGAGCAAACAGGACTTTTAAAACCCAAAATCTTGCTTGTTTATTGACCTTCTGTTCCAGTCCTGTTAGCTCCACCACAGAGCTTACTTCTGTCTCGGGTTTACACCAGTTGCTTCAAGAAAATTTAACTTTGTACCTTACACCTTGGTTATGCAAGGTTTGAGAAACTCTTCTGTAGCCTTTCAATTGCCTCATATTCAGTTGCCTTGGGGCACACAAATAATGGATTTTTGGTGATATAAACAGCAGACCTGATGATATAAACAGCAGTAAAGAATAAGACACTAAGGAGGGTTGAGATGAAAATAGAAGATCTGGAGAGACTTGGTCAAGAAATAAGCTATAAAAATCAACCCAGCCTTGACAATATTAAGTCTGTTACAGACATGTGAGGAAAAATCATTAGCTGTCAAATGGGAATGAATAAAACAGAATGTGTTATTTGTGAATTTTGGAGGACTTATTATTACTAATAAAATGCATTTGGCAGTAGCTTTCTTTCCTTAACTCAGGTCTGTGCTGTTGTATCATGGGGGAAATTGCAGTATGAGGAGCTGTTCATTTTTCATTTTGTTTTCCAATTACATTTGAATGGAGAAATTCAAATTTATGTATATAAAATGATACCTCTAGCCCACAAAATGGCATTACACTTCAAGTGTGTGCTGCTGTTATATATCTTTTATGGCCAGCATTTTCCAGAATCACAGCTGGTTGCTTCAGTGACATTTCAGCTTCTCACTGAGAATTATGTCCATTAGACACATTTTTTTCACATTTGCAAGATTGCATGATGAATACCTCACCAATTTACCATACTTCTGGCAAATGCTCAATTTCTGGTCATTCTAGCAGTGTGAATCAGTAACATGTTTTCTACATTCACATTCCATCCCATGTGCTCTCTCAGTGGCAGTCTGGCTTAATGCATATGTCCTTCCACAGTTCTTCATAAAATCCATGTTCATTGATCTGTGATTATATGTGAGCCACTGTATCAAGTTTCCCTTGAATAAGAAGGTAAAATGTTGTAATGGAAGAAGAACTAGTTAATCCATGTGGATCTGGCATCCAGACAAAAGTAGTTTGTTGTGCTGTCCTTTGAACCCATTTGCTCAATTCATCGGGGGCTCTGGGTTATTAAAGAGATTCAGAAAGTCTGGTACTCCTGGTATTACTTGAGTAGCTTGTATTAACTTCTCTGCAGATTCATGCAGGCTTCTTTTGAGAGAAATAGGATTTAAATGTTGCCCTCAAACAGGTTTGAGTCCTTTCCAGATGAGAGAGAGCCCTGAACTTGAACTGTGCCCTTTGTATAGTATGAAATGACCAAGCTGCAAAGACTCCTGGTTTTCTTCTTAAAATAAAAAAAAAAGGGTTATTAAAACAAGTTTAGCTTTAGAGGTGGGTGCCAGACAGAATGGGTTCAGAATGGCTTTAAAAAGTAGCTCGTTTTGACAATGGCTGCAAAGTGAAAGCACGGTTCTGGAAGTGAATGGAAATGTTTCAGGATTTTGGGATGCTCTCAGCCTGTGCAGTTTAGTGCAGGCTCTAGTGCGTGTAGGAATTGCAGTAGTGGGCTTCAGAGAGTGAGGTGGGCCTTAAATTCAGGCTTTAGAGGGTGAGCTTGTTTGGTAGAGTTGGTGGTGGAGTGCTGGGAGCTGCCCAGAGCAGGCCCAGCTGAGAGTCCCGTTCCTCACACAGATCGCTGCAATGACCACGACACCAAGACTTCCTACAGGATTGGAGACACCTGGAGCAAGAAGGATAACCGTGGGAACTTGCTGCAGTGTGTCTGCACCGGGAATGGCAGGGGAGAATGGAAGTGTGAGAGGCACACGGCCCTGCACACCACCAACACTGGTAAGTGGGACACTGTGGCATGGAACATAGGGAAGGGGAAGAGGAATGGCATGTTTTGACAGGTTAGGACTTGGAGTCGAGTTGTTCCATCCTAATTCAAGTATTTCGGAGGCTTGTCTGGGAGACATCAGCAGCAAAGAGGGTCAGAGTTCAGAAGATGCTCCTTGTTAGTGCGTGTGGAGATAAGATTGATTGGTACCTTGTTTCCATGCACAAATGGGGCTGGCACAAACAGATGGGATTGCCTGCACGATCACAGGGCAGTAAATCACATCTAGGGCCCTGCATCCACAGGAACTATCTTTGTCTTGGGAGCATGGCACTCCAAGTTAATGTTTGAACTTTGTGTATTCGCCTCAGGGTAACTTTCTTGAAATGTCCTTTATTTAAACCCCACTGAGACCATCTGGTTTCTTTGACATGATAAATACACCTACTAATGGCTGAGCTTTAAAAACCCAAAAATGTCAAGGAATGTATACAATGCTGTTTAGTGTCTGTACATGAGATAGCTTGTAATTTCGGTGTGAAATATTGCCTAGTTTATGGGTAGCATATTTTTTGTGCCCAAGGTTTGCATCTTCAGCTCCTAAATTCTTTTTTTGTCATTTTAAGGATCTAGGTTTCTTATCAGTGAGTGCAATGTAGAACTTCTGTTTTCCTGTGGTGCCTGCACTAAATTTTTCTTGGTAAATGACCTTTAACTGTTTGGTACCATCAGGTTAACTTAAAACTCTCAGAGGGTCTAAACTTCAAAATGAGTAATGCTTCAAGGATGCCAGTATTTTCAAGGGTTTCCATTATTACTTCCCCTGTTTTAGCGGAGCTGAATTTGTGGAGGTTCCTGTGGGAATCACTGGCAAAAATTCATATGATGTAGACAACAACAAGCCTCTTTGTCTCTTAGTGTTTTTTCAAATGGTAATGTGCTAAAAACTTTGATTCAAAATTTAAAAATTGCTGAGTAAGAGAATATATTTTAAGTTTATTCTTCTTGTTTCTCAATGAAAAATTCAAAATTAATACTTTTTGCCTTATCTCCCTGCTCCCTTGGTAATTTTTATTCTCTTGTCACTGATCTTGATTTTTCTATTCTACATTTCCTTCAACTAATTTATTTTTCCCCCAAAAAATTGTTTTCTAAACAACTGTATGAAAGAGTTTCTAAATGCTTTCTAAAGCCACTCTACAGGGTTGGAAGCCAGAGGCTGTCATTAGCAGAGAGGGGGAGTCGTTCTTCTAATTTTGAAATTTGCTAAGTGGAATTATTAAGCCGCATCTCGGGGAAGCTTAAGAGTGTTATGCCTTCCGTCTGCTGGAGTGCCTGAGGTTTTATTATCTCAGCACTTAATGGCAGCCTTCTGTTGCTGAGCTTTGAGTGCCACATGTCCCTTCTGTCCCACGTTGTGCTGCAGGCTCTGGCTCCCCCAGCATCACGAACGTGCAGACGGCGCTGTACCAGCCCCAGCCGCAGCAGCCCCAGCCCCAGCCCTACGGCCAGTGCATCACCGACAACGGCGTCGTCTACTCCGTGGGCATGCAGTGGCTCAAGACACAGGGCAGCCAGCAAATGCTGTGCACCTGCCTGGGCAATGGAGTCAGCTGCCAGGAGATAGGTATGAGCTGGTGTGAGGTCTCTAGGACTGTCCTGTGGCTTAATTTCCAAGTAGAACCCTTTGTGTGCATGTCAGAAGTGTCCTCTGAAGAAGACACACTGGAGAAAGGTGCAAGGGGGAAAGAAATGGTTTGGTTATTTGAAGCCTAGTTGTTTAGGGCAGGAACGTTTCCCAGTGAGCTATTTATAACCTCCTGAGGGGAAACAGAGCCTTTGGGGAGCAGCATTAATAGCTTCATTCAAATGGAGCTGCAATAATATATGTTTGGAAAAGAATGTGAAGGAATGCCACAGCTATGGAGCTGTCTGTTGGTGTGTATTGGCCAGGCTCCATGGCAGTGAGCGTGGGTTCCCAGCAGCCAGCAACTTGGCCTGGAGGGGCTGTTACTGTTTTAGAGCCCTGAAATTTGTGAATTGCTTTAAACTGCAGTCTAATGCTGTGGTTGTCTTTTTGAAGCTGTGACCCAAACGTATGGTGGCAATTCTGATGGAGAGCCCTGTGTGCTGCCTTTCACCTACGATGGAAGGACTTTCTACTCCTGCACCACCGAAGGCCGCACGGATGGGCACTTCTGGTGCAGCACCACTTCCAACTTCGAGCAGGACAGGAGATACTCCTTCTGTACCGAGCAGAACGGTGAGCTCTTCTCTCTGGGTCTTCACATGCATGTGACCCTGGTGGAGGGATGGAGGAGAGAGCACAGGACACAGGAACAGGCTGCCTGACCAATTCCAGCAGTCTGGAAGGACTGAAGGCAACAAGGCAGTGCTGTGAATGGAAGGTTACCTGGTGACAGAGCACTTGTATGCTCTTGGTGTTTTGGAGGGTGCTGCAGTTGTACCCTTTGAGTCCTGTCCTCTGAGCTAACCTTAGAATGGGAGTACCTGATCATGGTGGAGCTTTGGCCCAAGGGATGCTTATCTTTGGCTTTGCTTGGGTGAATTGCTCCAAGCAATGCCCATATTAGGCTGCAAAGAGGAGGATGTCCATGGAGTACAATTTGTGCAGTCCTGTCACTCCCTCCATCCTGGCTATCTAGCCAGGCTGCCATATATAGCAGTGCTCTTCATGTGATTTGTGGTGACTGATCAAGAACTGGGGCATGGCTAAGGCAGCAACATTGCCTCTTGTCTGTGGATGGTTAGTGTTTACAGCACAGATCTGTCTACCTGTGTGGTTGCGCATCCTGGAGTGCCTCGCAGACATCCATGGAGCAGTGTCCAGGCAGCTTCTTGGGCACTGATCTTGGAAAGAATATTTCATGTTCCCACATGAAAGTACTGCTTCTTACACTGCATAGACACTTTCTTTAAAATTCTGTTCTACTTCACTTGTTTTTCCTGATAAAAGTCAAGCCTTTTTCTGCAGGGCATATATTACTTTATTTTTAAAAAAATAAATAAATTAACCCCCAGAAAAACACCCGAACACTGTCCCTGTCCGTGCACATATTCGTGTTTTAGAGAGGCTTCTTATGATACACTGTGGGAAAGAGAAATGTAGAAATGTGATATAGAAAAATCTCAGTAAATGTCTTGTTGTTCTCCAATATTTGTAAAGCAGAGTTGCTCAAGAGGTGATTAGTTCAGGTAGATTACAGCCCTCTTTGCACTGCTGCTTGCAAAACATGAAGCTTCCAGCCTGCAGAGAGGTTTTGGCTTGTCCTGTTGTACATAACTGAGCTGTAACCCTTTCCTGAGGGTGAATGCTTCCCTTAGAGCTGAAGGGCACCACTGGGAAATAGCTTCAGAGATAATACAGGTATGCTGAGAGCTGTGAGTTTTTCATTCCCTAGGCCTCGGGAGAAGGCATTTGCAAAGCTACTTCCCAAGCACAGTAAGCTTTGGTTTTCCCTGTTTCCTGGGAATTCCCATGGCTGGCTCTGCAGCTCATTTCAGAGCAAAGCTTGAACTGAACTGACCTCGTGCAAAGCTTATGTTTCCACATCTGAATTAATTAAAGCCAAGAAAAGAGGCCTGTGGATTATATACAGGGCACACATGGGAAAAAGTAGTGCTAGTGGTTTGTTTTCCAAGCTCTTCCATGCATGCTAAGAGAGAGTGCAGGCTGAATTTGCCTCTGTTCTCTTCATTTTTTGGTCCAGTTTTGGTCCAGACGCGTGGTGGCAATTCCAATGGTGCTCTGTGCCACTTCCCCTTCCTGTACAACAACCGCAACTACACCGACTGCACTTCCGAGGGACGGAGGGACAACATGAAGTGGTGTGGAACCACTGAGAACTACGATGCTGACCAGAAGTTTGGGTTCTGCCCCATGGCTGGTAAGGCTGAGAGCCATAAAGGGCTTATGGAGCACCTCTATGTAGTTCTTTGAGCTGGAAAGTGTTGTTGGTCAGATACTGATGACTTCTAATGAGCTGAGTCTCAGCCCAAAGCCCTTTAAGGCATTTCTGAAGTTTTGTTTTGTCCTTTTTTCCCCATTGACCACCTCTAGCAGAGATTTAGCAGTGCCAGGAGAAGGCAATTTTCATTCCTTCTTTGCTACAAGCCAGTGGTAGGCATGCTCTTCAGCTGGTGCGAACTGGTGTAGATCTTCTGGAGAACCTAAATTAGAGTATGTGCCTAAAATATCCTTGCTAAGATGCAGAAACCACTACCTGGTATGGTATGAAGGGGCATTGCAAATGGTCTCAGTCCTCAAGATCTTGTAAATTCTGGCCTCATAAATGTCCTCTTGCTTTCTTCTCCAGCCCATGAAGAAATCTGCACAACCAACGATGGTGTCATGTACCGTGTTGGGGACCAGTGGGATAAGCAGCATGACATGGGCCACATGATGAGATGTACTTGTGTGGGAAATGGCCGTGGAGAATGGACCTGCATTGCCTATTCACAGCTCAGAGGTACTGAATTTCATGTTGGTATCACCACTTCAGTTGAAGTGGGAGGTGGCAGAAATTGTTGTTCTTTCTGTCATTGTGAGTTTGAGCCCACACTCAAGAACTGTTGTTTACTCTTTGGAGTAGGAAGGGGATTAGAGGAGCTGTGAAGTTCTTGTCTTGTTTATGTGCTGGAAAAGTATATTCCAACCTTTACAGGCTCTGAAGCAGAAGCAAACCTTGATTGTCTTGATTGTGGTATCCCTCCCTCCTTCTGTCTACATTTAGGAATTGGCTGCACTGTGACTTTACAGAGAGCTTAGTATAGGCACCTCCCCACCTCAAGAACAGACAAAACTCCAGACTAGTCTGAAGTTTGAAAGCAGAGCTGTTGTGTTTTATTGTTCTGCAGTGAAATTTTCAATTCCTCTGTGCTGGATTAGCCTTTTGCTGGCTAATCTATATGAAAGGCTGGCAGGAAAGCATGGAGATTACTCTTATTTATTTACTCATTTGTGTGAGTGGTCCAAGTGGAGAAGTACTTAAGCAACACCAAAAAAAGAAGACTTAAAAGCACAGACATTTGATCATCCTACAGCCAGCTCACAGCATTGGCTTCATGTCTGGAAAAGGCAGGGGGGTTGCTGTCAAGAGGCCAAGAAAGGACTCTTTTAACACCACTGCTGAAGTGGGATATAATTTATAGGGAAAGGCTCGCTCAAGGGCTTTGGAAGGGTTTTTTTAATGTGTTCCCTTCAGCGTGAAAGGCACTGCTCAAAGTTCTGGGCTGGGCAAGTCCTGTTTCCACTCACACAGCTAGTTCTCTGCAGTTCCATTCTGAAGTTGAAGTGGTCCTTCTTGCTGAGGAGAGGGTAGAGATACTTTGCTTTTTCAAAAGGCAGAGGTTATCTGAATAGAGCTGTTTAGACACAGCAGCCAGACCTTGGCGTCTGCAGGAGAGTCTGAGCGCTCCTTGGTTTATCCAGATGCTGTGCCCATGGTGTGGGAAAATATCATGGGGAATAAAATCATGGGAATCATGGACTCACTTCCCCAAGGACAGCTGGTCCAGGATTGACTCCAGACCTGAACTTGGGTCTCTTGGGTCCCACTTAACAAAACAACTTGCTTCTGGGCTTGTTTTCATGTTTGTTTTGTCTTTCTGCTCCTTGCTGTGATTAGACTGGCTTTAGGAATTCTGGGCCAGATCCCAGATGGACATTGGACCTAATAGAGTGATACCATTGTACTACAGCATGGGGTCTGGTTACTGTGTTATGAGGGAAGAGTGGAGTGGTAGGCAGCAGCAGCATCTTGTGTGTGTAAAAGGTCTATCTCTGCCTTCAGATTACTGCAGAGGGTAGCTGAGATGCCCAGCAGAATAACATCATGAGGATGGCTGTACTTCTCAGTTGTATCTTCATAAATTTGGAGCATCCCTTTTCTCCTTGTGTAGTTGCAGTGGTTTGAGGCTGAGGAGTTTCAGCTGAGATGCTCCTCAGAGGAGATGGTTGGAGAGTCAGTGTGGTGGTTTAGAGTTTTCTTCACACATGGAATCTGTCTGAAGGATCAAAGAGGCAGTTCTGTAGCTGGATTGTGTCCTACAGACCTCTTTTCTGCAAGTGTTGCTTATTTGTACAGTGCTGACAGATGAACTCGGGAGCAGGGCTTTGTGTGCAGCGCTGTGAGGGTCACAGATTACAGAAAGGAGGGCTCCTTTCTGACTTGGATGGAGCTGGTCACAATCAGTCTGTGTGCTGATCTAACAAGGGAATGATGTTCCAGGCCAGAAGGGTTCTGTCTCAATGCTTAGACCTATTGCTGATAAACTCTGTTCTCTCCCCCAGACCAGTGCATTGTGGATGGCATCACCTACGACGTGAACCAGACCTTCCACAAGCGCCACGATGAGGGGCACATGCTGAACTGCACCTGCTTTGGCCAGGGCCGGGGGAGATGGAAGTGTGATCCTGTTGGTGAGTCACTGGCTGTCCCCAGTTGCCAGACACACGTTGTGGCTCTGTTCAAACTGGCTGTGGTATGGAGAAACTGGTGTGTGAGTTTGGGCCCAGTCTTTGTCCACTTTCTGTCCTGAATTGTACAAAAGCAAAAATGCAACATTGCATTTGCTGGAGGGTATGTGAAAGGACATTTATTAATTTAAGGACATATGCTTGGGTTATCACACCTGTCACAGAACAACCACGACTGTGGCAAGCATATGTTGTAAAATGTAGCAGGCTGTGGCAGCAGGGCAGTTAGCCTGTGGCGATTTGGCTGGGTTCTCATACCTCAGCTGTCAGCT
Source organism: Hypocryptadius cinnamomeus (assembly GCA_013400635.1). Classification (NCBI taxonomy): domain Eukaryota; kingdom Metazoa; phylum Chordata; class Aves; order Passeriformes; family Zosteropidae; genus Hypocryptadius; species Hypocryptadius cinnamomeus. The sequence goes on along the minus strand of VYZP01070194.1, from coordinate 205,040 downwards.
TAGCCGGGCTCTCAGCCTGAACACTCATAAAACATGCAGCTGGGCACTGATGCTAGGATCAGTTTTCTTGCCTTTCTCTATCCTGAAATCTTTCAGAGTTTTCTCCCTGAACTGAGGAAGGAGCACCAGTGTATATTAACTTAGCTTGGACTGAATTGATTTTTTTGGCTGCCCTTTGTTCTAGCAAAGAGAACGCTCAGGATGAGAACACATGTTAATAGTGCTCTGGAGGTTAGCTAAAACCATCATGATTCTCTGCAGGAATGAGATTTCATGTCTTCTTCCTCTCCCCTTCCCTAGCAAACCTTGGTTGGAAGATAAGACTTGGCTGTTTGGTTTGCAATTACTAAGTCCAAGACAGCTTTGAACTATTGCCAAGAAAATCTGTTAGAAATTGCTAGTTTTGAAGCTCTGCTTTATTAACAATAGTATCTGTACGTGTTTACTCAAGGAACATAGATTGTAAAGCTCCTGAAAATTATTAGTTTGAAGGAAGGGGTGGGGGGAGGATTTCAGCTATCTGTATAAGTGCAATTAAAGTTTTAATTTTGTTGGCTCTCTCTGAACAAAGCTCTTGTTTATCCAATCAAACTTAATGCTGGTTCTCACTGAAATTTTCCATGGAGCCAGGCATGCATGCAGTTGTCAGAGTAGAAAGTGTCCTGAGGTGCTGCACTGTGCTGTATTTACACTAGTTCAGCTGATTTCAGGATCTGATCTGTCCCCCTTTGGTTTATACAATGGTAAATCTGGAAAGGTTCTGCTGAAAATAAAAACATTCTGGGGACTATTAAAGCATAAATGAATTCTGAAGGCAGGAGGAATTTTTGCCTTTGATCTCGTTGAGAGCAGCATGGTTTAGCTTTGGATGAGAGATGAACTCAATAGGCCAGGGCAGAATTGAGCTCCAGAGTGGATGAAAGCCTTTCTAGAAGGAACACCCCACTGAAATGCATCACAGCTGAATTAACCCCCTAATATCCAACTTAATACATGCAGTGCTATATTAAGAACCTTGATTTTAGACTCCAGTTCTGTTACCACTTTATCATGATGTACCTGTATTTGCAAATAAACATCAGTGCAGCATTTCTTTGTGCAAAAGCCTTTTGGGACTTTTTTGTAGATACTCCACTGTGGTTTCAGTAACACCCAGTGTGAACTGTCCCTCTTGTGCCTGCAGACCAATGCCAGGACTCAGAAACTCGCACCTTCTACCAAATTGGAGACTCCTGGGAGAAGTATGTCCATGGGGTCAGGTACCAGTGCTACTGCTATGGTCGTGGGATTGGAGAATGGCATTGCCAACCTCTGCAGACCTACCCAGGTAAGAAACCCAACAGAAAATGAACTCACCTGCTGAGTAAGACCTGAGGAAGGCCAGCATTCCACCCCTCACCTGTTCAGGTTTCTGTACCTAATGCATTTTGGTTTCCTTTTAAAACAGGACAGATTCTCCCTGTCCCTTGGCAGACACAAGCAGGTGTCAGGGGGTTATAAAGAGGGGCTCAAGCTGTTTGCAGCTATTCCTGAGGCCAGAATTAGTTCAGAGAATGACCCTCAGTGCACACAACAGCTTGGGTTTACTTTGCCTCTTGGTATTTAGTGATATCACACGTGTAATCTTCAGCTTATATTTCCTGAAAGTCTCACATGTAGTTCTTCCTTTTCCAGTCATTACAGAAGCAAAATCCATCATGGAACAAAATGTTTTTCCTGATCAGTGCCCCAAAGACATTAAATATTTGAACTCTTATTTGTCCAGGCAGTTCCAGGAACTCTTTGTAGGGATGGGCAATGCCTGTTTGTTGGCTGTTCAGCTTCAGTTCCCTGAACAGAACATGAGGGGAACCTCTCTACTTTCCTGTTTAAGGTTGTAACTGCCACTGTCTTAATCTGAATAAGATAAAGTATTAAGGCTTGCTGAGCTTCATTTACTCCTGTTGGACTGCTTAAACAAACATCTCCCTGAGCTATGTGAAATATGCATGCCTCCAGCCTGGAGACCAGGCTTGGGGCTGCTCTAGACACAAGAGTGACTGAAAATGTGTAAATAAACCAAATCTAATGTTTCTGAATATAGGTTTGGGGTTAGGTGAGCTTTGAAATTTTCTGCCTGTGGGCACAAATTTGTTTTTCTAGAAATCCTGTTAAATGGGGAACAGGTATATATGTTATGTGGTTGTCCAAATAAATTATTATTATTAGAAATGTTGGGAAGGGGTGAGGGTGCAGCTATTTAATGACTTAAACACTTTCCTGCAGATTCCAGGGATCCCTTTTCTGGGATTTTCTGAGAACTAACATGAGGACAGTGCTGCTGAGTGTTCAGTCACACCTCCCCAGTGGGGCTGGGAGGGACTGAAAAGAGAACCCATAGGACCATAAAACCTGTCCTTCTCTATTGGAGAGCTTGTTGGAGGAAATAGGCCTGATCCTGACCTAGCTGAATGCAATCAGTGGTCTTAAGCATTAGAGCACTGCAGAATTTGTATTTTCATCAGTTCATGGGCCTGTTTTGTCTCAGGACTTCCACCTACCCTTCTGGTGGGGTTTGTGTGCAGAAGAAAAGTCTCAGGATCTGTGGAGTCCTCCACAGAGTCATGAAAATTCAGTGTTTCAAATGAACTGATTAAGAAATTTAGTAAAATAGTAGAAGATTAGTGTCTATTTTCAGGGTGTATTCAGTGTCAGATGAGAAATTTTCCTTCACCATGCTGCATAATTACACCTGGATTTGGCAGATGGTTTTTATCAGCTTCCCTGCTGCCATCGCAGGAGATATTAATGAAGGAAAACGGTTATTTGCTGAGAAGTTCCCCCCATCTCTTTGAACAGCAAGACTTTGCTTTGCAGACCTTTTCTGTACTAGACCTCTCCCATTTTCCATTTCAGTGGTAGCTTAGAGGACATGGACCCAAGCAGTGCACATTAACTTCCCCACAGAATTTATTCTTATTCACTGGTCTTCTAGGTAGCAATGAAGCATTAAGGATAGAAAGACAATAGAACTGATTTCCCATGTACAGATATACTATGTGAGCCATGCAGCTTTCTTGCTTTTTGATGACTCCACAACATCCCCAGCAGGTTAAAACCAGCAATTCTTTTTTTCAGGCTCAGCTGGACCTGTTCAGGTGATCATCACAGAGAGTACCAATCAGCCAAACTCCCACCCCATCCAGTGGAATGCTCCTGAAAGATCTCACATCACCCAATACATCTTGCGCTGGAGACCTGTGAGTGCCACGTTTGTCATCATTTGTTCCTCAAGAGTACTTTATTTGGCTGCTTCTGCTGTCTGAGAGAAGTGGCTGACACAATTTCAGCAAACTTGAGTTGCTTATTCGGTGTCTTTGTCCTCTTGAGGTCAACAGCTACTCTTGAGCATCAAGGAGAGCCAATGCTGTATAAACACTTAATGTTTTCTTGCCCAAACTTCACTGGTTGCTGTGTTCATAAAGAATTTTATTAAACAAAGCACTATTACAGCAAGCAAAAAAGTTTATATCCTTAGGAATGTAAATCCTTGTGGAAGCGTCTTCATCCAAAGAAATGCTGTTTTAGTAACATATGCATATCCAGAAAATACCGGGATGCATTTTATTCTGTTAATGTGGAGGTAAAAATGTCTAGGATATGAAGTCATAAACAGCTTAGTGTAGGATTAAATAAACAGTCACTCCCATCTTCTCCAAAGTCTAAACCAAAACTGGTTAACCACAGCTTGTTGGCTGGTTCCTCTGCGAGGAATGATTTGGTTTAACCAATGTAGATGAGCTGTCTTCCAGCTCTCCTGAGTACAGCTTCACAAAAGACCACTTAATGATTAAGAGCATTAGTACCTCAATGCTGCCTGTTATTAAGAGAACAATAAAGGCCCTGATCCAAAGCCATTCAAGGCACTCAAGTCTTTTTACTGATTTCAGTGTATCTTGGATGAAGGCCTGAATGAAATGGACTTTAAAGCACTGGAGTACAAAAACCTCAGAGGATGGAGCATTATTTTAAAGCTTCCCATAGAGTTCAAACACAGGGTAGAAGGGAAGAACCTCTCTGTATATTGTTTTCAGATGATGGTTTAGAGTTATTATGAACAGGCTTCAAAAGTATCTTTTCCAGCCACTACTTCATGCCTTACTGTGCTTTTGGTGAAGGAATGCATTGAATTTATAACAAATAATTCTCCTTTTAAAGGGTGAAGTTCATAGTTAGGCTGTTTATAGTTTACCCCTGTAAAACCTAGTAACTCAATGCCATTTGTCCTGCTTCTTGGCATACTTTCCTTGTCTCCTTTGACTTGATTCTGTCTGTGTATTAAAGCCATTCAAGTCATACCTGTGTTTGAATATTACAGTGAGTGGTGACCACACTGCAGGTTAGGTCACTAGATTGCCCTGCTAGCAGCCTAGGGAGTCTCTCACTATCTGAGTGTCCTTTTTCTTGCAGAAAAACTCAGGGAGGCAGTGGAAGGAAGCCACCATCCCTGGCCACCGAAACTCCTACACCATCTCAGGCCTGAAGCCTGGTGTGATTTATGAGGGACAGCTCATCAGTGTCCAGCAGTACGGCCACAAAGAAGTCACCCGCTTTGATTTTACCACAACCAGCACCACAGCAGTGACAAGTGAGCTGAGCAGGGGGACATCCAGGAAAACCTCATCTCCTTCACCCACGTCCTTGCTTTGTGCATCCCAGTTAACACAAAAGTGTAGTGATGTTTAATGCAACCTGTTTTTCCTCTCTCTGGTAGGCAACACTGTTTCAGGAGAGACAACTCTTCTTCCTCCCGTGGTTGCTACTTCAGAATCTGTCACTGAAATCACATCCAACAGCTTTGTTGTCTCCTGGGTTTCTGCATCTGACACCGTTTCTGGATTCCGTGTTGAGTACGAGCTGAGCGAGGAGGGTGATGAGCCACAGTACCTTGGTGAGACAACACTGTGTGTGCCAGAGCAAAGCATTGCTCACAGCCAGGGCATCACTGCTTTGTGGTAGTCAGTAGAGCTGGTGTGAACAGTCTTGCAGTAGGATTCAGTTAGGATATGAGACTGGCAGGAGCAGCTTGGATTAAAAACTCAGTTCCTTGTCTTTTCTCCATTAATAGCTGTAAAAGAGCAAGGCAAGTAAATAGCAATATCCCCTCAGAATACTGTCCCAGAATTCTGCAGAGGAAAACTGCCTGAGCCAGGAGTGGTGGATGAGTAATAACTGAGTAGATATAATTATTCTTTCCATCTCCATGAATCTTTGCTCAATTTTTTTTGCTCAGCTTTTTTTGTTCCTTTTTTTTTTTCATTTTACAATCATATAAAGTTACTGCCTTCCACAGCATCCTGAAATGAGCAGCAGTTCAGATGAGAAGAAAACCAAATCTGGTTTTTTGAACCTGCCTCCTGGCTAATTTCCTTTGGCATACCTTTGTCCTTCCATCAGAATGGACAGAGAGAAATCTTTCCCAAATACCCTCTCTTGGCTGCTTGTTATCTCATGGATATCTCATATTCCAGTCTGCTCTGTCAGTTGTTTTGTTTGGATCAGATCTTCCTCATCTTTGATAATATGGCAATTCAGCTGAGCTGGGAAGCTGGTTAAAGGCACTGGACTCAGACACAGGAATTGAAACTGGTTTTCTAACATTTATTGTAGAGCCCATGGCACCACTATGTGTAATTTCATTTTAACTTCTTTTTCCTAGTTTCCTGTCTTAACTGTGGTAATAGCAATATCTCAGCTCAAGCATTTGAAGTTATAATAGTTATTAGGACATGGGTGTGGTGAAAGAACATGACAAAAAGAACAGCAATCTCCTGACCTGATAATTCTCCCTGGACTGTTGCTCCCCTGAACTCACAGGCTTGGACACTGAGCAGAGAAGTGGCTCTTGTGGGGACTGCCAGCACTGCCACCACCTTTCTTTCTGCCCAGACAGCTGAGCTGAGCTGTGAAGCAGCTCCTGAGCTCATCTGTCTACAGACACAGGTTTACAGGCAGATTGAAAGGCAATTCCCAGTCTCCCCTAAGATGCTTGGTTTCAGTCTGGTCAGCAAGGAGCTGCTTCTTGGGGAGTTTTCTACATCTGGCACGTAGGTGGACATCTGGGAGAAGGGAAAGAAGTTCACCAGCCCTCATAATGTCATTCTTCTTCACTCATGAGTCAGTGTTTCCACATAACCTACTCATGTGAAAGTTTTTCCATATATTTCTGTACTGAAAGTTCAACAGCAAGGGTATGAAACGAGTATTCAGCTGAGATGGCTACAGTGTGCAGGGGGCTGCTGCTCAAGCTGCCCTGCAATATCCCAATCAAGCCTTGCTGCCCTTGGTTGTGGGTCCCAACTCTCCACACAACTCTTCTGAGGTGAACCAAACACTGTGCAGAGAAACTGTTGTTTTATTGCAGGAAGACTGTACTTCAGCCCAGATTAGAACAGACTTCTCAATTATTTAATTTGGAGAGAAAGCAAGAAGATGGAATTGTTAAAACAAATTTTTCTCTCCTGCCTTCCTCAGATCTTCCAAGCACAGCCACTTCTGTCAACATCCCTGACTTGCTTCCTGGTCGCAGGTATATTGTTAATGTCTACCAGATCTCTGAAGAGGGAGAGCAGAATCTCATCCTGTCTACTTCACAGACTACAGGTATACATGGTTGGCTGTTGCTGCACTTTGAAAGCTGTTGTTACTGTTTGCTCAAGAGTTTTTTGTTACCTCTTATCCTCACACTTGCTGTCCTCCTGTGTTTATTGTCTTAAACAGCCCCTGATGCACCACCTGACCACACAGTGGAAAGTGTGGATGACACCTCCATTGTCATCAGCTGGAGCAGACCACAGGCTCCAATCACAGGTTTGTCCAGTTGGAGTGCACTTATTCTGCATTATTGGTGGAATCTAAAATGTAGGTGAAAAGGAAAATGAAATACAGCTCTGGGACAAAGGCAGTGCAAAATTCTGCCTGGTCAGAGAGACCAGCTGGAAAGCACATGGGCAGTTCAGCATTTCCTTGGCTTCGGTGGCTGAACCAAGCAATGCAGAAGGCTGGATGTAAAACAATTCCTTCTGGATTTGTGTTAAATAAAACCAAGCCCCAAGTCCTTATATTTGTATCTGTCATCCAGACCCTCCCATAGTGAGCATGGGAACAGTACAGGCCTAAATCCACATGTCAGACCTCAGAGAGATTCTAATCCAGGTCAGATGGTGCTTTGGAAGGTGGTGTGAGTGTGTGGTCTGTAGATGGGACGTGAGCACTGGCAGGCCACAGGTCCTGCTGAAGTTCAGGACTATTTTTATCAAAGCTCAGGAGGGAGATCAGTTCAGCCCTCATTTCTAGCATTCTTTGTGCTTACTGTTTGTGCTGAGGATTACATATTTTCTCTTGCTTCAGGCTACAGGATTGTCTACGTACCCTCTGTGGAAGGCAGCAGCACAGAGCTCAACCTGCCCGACACTGCCACCTCTGTGACACTCAGTGACCTGATGCCAGGGGTTCAGTACAACATCAGCATCTATGCTGTGGAAGAAAACCAGGAGAGCACTCCTGTCTTCATCCAGCAGGAAACCACTGGGGTCCCACGCACAGGTAATGCTCATCTTCTGGGTTTCAGTCACTGAGGTTTCTGTTGCTAGCTAAGCGAGTGCTTAAATGAGCTCTGTTATGGTTTTGTGGGCTTGAATTGTAAGTTTCGCTGTATTGAAGTTCTGTAGTAAAATCATACTTACTGACACAGTTAAAACACCACTCTGCATTAAGAGGGTTGTAATTCCCAGGGATTAGACTGCAGGCAGGTATTGCATTGTCTGCAGAAGAGAGATCAATTTCCCAAGTTATCTTAGGGGGATTCTGCTAAGAAATCCTCTGAAGTGCCTGGTATATCACTTTGACCCAGCACTTGGCTCACAGATGTTAAGGGTTGTGTACTCAGACACCACAACACAATGTTCAAATTGTTCACCTGACTTTTCTCTCTCCCTTCCAGTTCTACCCAATATTTTCCTTTGCAGTCAGTGGGGATGGGAGATTGCTCAGCATTGGCTGATGTGCCAAAACACCACCATAAGATCTAAACTTGAGGCACTCAGTATTTAAAAAACTTCTGGTCTCAGGGTTCTTTAAGTATCCAGTTGGACTGAATAACCAAACCAGAAGAAGGGATAGCAAAAGAATAGGGATTTGATGTGGTAAGCAGTGGAATTTCATGGTCCTGCAAGTTGCAAGCACGTGTTTGCAAATGGGAATTTACCAGGAATGAACTCAGCTCAATGATTTTATGGTTTGGCTTCTGCATCTTCCAAAAATGTGCACTGGTTAACCTTAGGGCAGTATCAGTCCTAGTCTCAAGAAACTTAATTTAAACACAGGAATTCAAGGGTGCAGTACTGTGGCCCAGCACTGAGGGAACTGCATTTTGCATTTGTCTGCAGTAAGGCCAGATCAGCCCCTGTACTTGTTTAATTATAAAAGGTGGATTTCAAGTTAATCACAGACATTCAGAACATGCTGTGGGTTTTGAAAACGCTCTCTTTTAATTTTAGAAGGAGGTTACTGTTTCCAACCCCTGGAGTACTTTGTTTCCCCTCAGGCTTTGGTTCTGTATATACGAAGTTATGTAGAGTATTACATCTGGTCTTTCAGTTCTTTCTGTCACAGCAAGATGCCTTCTGAAGACAGTATACTTTAAAGTAGATAGTGATGTTGGGAATTGTAGTCTGCTTGAATATTGTCTGGGAATGTGTGTAGGCAAGTTTACAGTGAGGTTACCCTGACTCTTTAATTTGGTAAATATTCTTGGGCTAGCTATCATTCAAGCAAAATTCACTTTTTGTTCCTTCCATGGAAACCTATAACTTCTCCTCCTGCTAAGGACTTCCCCTGACAACTGTTGTACCCCTGTGCTTTCAGATGAAGTGCCTTCCCCCAGAGATCTGCAGTTTGTGGAGGTCTCTGACATCAAGATCACCATCATGTGGACCCCACCCCAGAGCCAAGTGTCCGGCTATCGGGTGGAGGTGATCCCTGTCAACCGCCCTGGCCAGCACGGCCAGAGACTGCCCATCACCAGGAGCTCTTTTGCTGAAGTCATTGACCTGATCCCAGGAACAACCTATCTCTTCAAGATCTTTGCTGTAAACCAGGGCAGGGAGAGCAAACCTTTGACTGGAGAGCAAACCACCAGTAAGTGTCTTTCCTCTGTGCTTTTTTCCAGCCTTTTGAAGTGTGGATTTCTGTCGCTTGGAGAAATGTATAAACAGAGCACTTGAAGTGCAACAGTTCTAGCCCAGGAGGTATCCCATCAGTAGGATGACAGGGCTGGGAATTCATTCATTCTAACAATGATCTCTTCAGCAGATTTATCCTCCTCCAGGGCTTTCCAATGGGAGTTTAAGTCTCATGGTGCTTTGAAACAATTTTGTATGGCTGGAATTCAACTTTTTTATTACTGACTGAGAATTGATGGACCCTGCAGTTCTTTTACAGCACAGATCACAGCCTGTGACTTTTATAATTTTTTTTCTTTTGCTGGTACCTTAGGGCAGATTTCAGTATCACTTGAAAGCCTTGCTGAGGTTCCTCTGAAAATCCCCATCTGCCTTCTGACAGCTCCATACCTATCTGGCTCCCCTGGCAGCAGTAGCAGTTGTGCCTGCACATGCAAGGAAGGATCCTACAGGATCCTTCAGAACCTGATCTAGTGGCAGTGCAGCACCTCACCAGTGTGAGGAGAAATGCACCTTGTCAGGCATTGTTTTTTGCTTTGCAGCAGTGCAGAGAAGAGAAAGGAGCAGTGGCTGGGCAAGATGTAGGTTTTCAGATGGAAGAGTAGGAGTTTTATGTGTGTGGTTATCTCCATTTTTGACCCAAGAGGAGCAGATCAGACAGAACATGGGACGTGATTTGTTTGATCGGGTCCTGTCTATTGGGCAATAGAAGGGTGAGTGGGTATTTGTGATGTTCTTTCTCTGGGTCACTTTATTGAAAGGGACAAAATTCAGTTATGTGCATCTGCTGCTCTTCTGCTACTTTTCAGTAAATAAGAGCAACTTTTGAGAACCCAGCCTGACTCTTAGTAATATGAGAGGGAAGGAAAGGAAATGGGATAATCTGTGAATATAGCCATGCTGTTTGAGGGATATCCTTACTTCCATCCATAAAGTTATGAGCAATGAATAGTGCCTGTCCCTTGGCTGTGCAGGGAGAATGGGATCCTTATGTCCATACTTTGCCATAGGTGTCTAATTTGAGCCCAGCACAGATGGTGTGAGCACCCTCCCTCCTCTTTCAAGCGAGGCTTTCAAAAGCAAGGATGCGACTTAGGAATCTGAACCCTCTTGGAAGCATTTAGGACAAGAAGGGCTCAGTTTCCAGCTAGATCTGTAATTTTTTGTGGTTGTTTTGAGGAGCTTGGACTAGGTGTAGGGTTCCTCTGAAAGTCCACAGAGAGGTGTACATTGGAGTATAGGCATTTAATTCAGACAGCACAGTGCCAGTCACAAATGTCTGGAATCGTTTTCCATAGGCTGTGATCAGCTGCTTAACTGCTTGGCCTAAACCACATTGCAGAAACTATTCACATAAATTGCATCCTGTAATCAAAAGTCCTGGGAAACAGAAATCATTCAGGGTTCCCAAGGAAAACCCTGCAGCAAAAGTCTCTTCCCACGGTGTAAATGTGATTCTCTTTTTTTGGCCTTCCGTTAAAAAGCAGTCTACAAATAAACTCCAAGTGTGTGTGTGTGACTTTTTAATCTTCCCCTTTTTCCTCTACTAAGGGGAGAGGAAGTGATAAGAGCCTAATAGAGCTGGCAAATTAAATTGTGCAGAAAGGAACTGACTTTAGGCTGCACATTTTAGGAAGATACAATCTTTGTCAGATGAGACTTAGCCCAGATCTAAGTACCAGCTAGGGATAAAGTTGACTTTCAGCCTGTGGGTTGGAGATGGGCTTAAGCTGGGTCACACTCATCCTTTTCCTTTTCGAGTTCTCCCCAGTTTTTTCCAGTGGTGGAAGAAGGAAGACCTCACTTCCTTTTTCCTCCCTCCTCAAAAATGGAGAAAACAACTGGACAAACAAAAAAGGACAAAACCATCTTCCTGCTGAATCACTGGGAGAGTGATGAAAACATTAATTTTTTTTTGCCAAAATATTACTTCTCCAGAAGGAGAAAAAACATTTGCCAGTAAAAAAGAGCATTGATGAAACCTCACTGCTCTTAATTTCAGCGTCTGGTTAGAACTTAGAAAAGGTGGGGAGACTTGCCATGTGAACACTGTGAACTCCTTGCTGCTGCCAGTGCTACCCTGCCTGCTGTGGGGGCAAATTCCCCTCCAGAGCCTCACCTTGCCTCAGCCAAGGGCGGTGACATCTCCACCAGTCACTGAGGCTCCAGTGAAGGAGCTGTGCTGCCTCAGCCTCTTGTTTATGGAGTTATCTGGGTTATCAGCTTCAGCAGCTTCCCAGGGGCACTGATAAAAAGGGGAGGAATCCTGGTAAGAGCTGTTCCCTGAGTCCCAGGGGAGAGATGAGCATGCTTGGAATTGTTGGATGGTCGGTTCCATGGTGTGAATGTTTTTAAGTAGATCTAGGAACTGGTTTTCTGCAGAAAGTCGCTGACTGCTTCTTATTTTGACATTCAAATGACAAAGTAGGGGTGGTTTATTTTGGGAAGGGATTTTGAGAGGATTGGGCAAGGATTGAAAAGAATAAATCTTTTTCATGGAAAAGGGCTAAAATTAGGTTTCCGTGCTTACACTGACAAGTCTAAACCAAGCTGGTTTTTGAAAAATGCTCGGTGCTCATGAGAAACTGTTGAAATTCCTGAGTGTGTTGGGGTCAACCTTTAAGCTGCCTTCCCCATGGGGTGCAGAGATGGCAGCAGCCCAAATCAGTGCAGCCTGGAGTGCTCAGGTCTGCCTGTCTCGGAGTATTAATGAATGGCACTGAGGCGTGGATGTAGAACTGAAATAACTTCCCAGCTCTCTCACTGTCCCACCTTCTCTCTTCCCTTCTCTCCCACAATACATCAGAAACACGGGCCATGGTTTGGAAGTTGGGGTGAGGTGGAGATTCAGCTGTGAAGCTGATGGGTGTTCTGCTTTGCCTCCCCAGAGCTCGACGCCCCCACCAACCTGCGGTTCCTCAACACCACGGAGCACTCGGTGCTGGTGCTGTGGACGCGGCCCCGCGCCGTGATCACGGGCTACAAGCTGACAGCCGGGCCCACCAGGGGAGGGCAGCCCCGCACCTACAACGTGGGACCCTCTGCCACCAAGTACCTCCTGAGGAACCTGCAGCCTGGCACCGAGTACACCGTGTACCTCGTGGCGGTGAAAGGCGACCTGCAGAGCAACAGAGAGACCGGCGTCTTCACCACTTGTGAGTGAGACACACACGTGCATCACATACTCCTTTTATACCCTGCCCTTCTTCAGAACTTGTGCTGAAAGTGCCTATTGTGAGCTGATTTACAGGGGCAGCCTTTTGGAGTAGCATTCCAGCAGAACAGCTTGGGAAATGCTCCTTGTTGTTCTTTCTGAACTCGTTGGCAGGAAAAAGAGCTGTTTGCATCAAAAAGCTTTTAGTAAAATACACTTTAGCTTTCCTGATGGTTAAAAACAAGAGGGAGAACTTAATACTGGTACCTCACTTTTTGCTTAACTGGATGTCAGAGAAATTGAATTTTACTTGATCTTCCTAATTGCTTGGTTTTGGCATGACAAATCAAGGAAAGAATACAACTCCCTTTAAAATGGGCAAGGAATAATTAGTCTGGTACTTACATAAAGCTGCAAGCAGTCGTTTCTCAAGCTCAGCCATACCATCTAAGGGAGCTCAAGTGCAGTTACCCAAACTGACACAAACATTGTATTTTATGGGTTTTTTGGTTTTGGTTTTTTTTTTTTTTTGCATTTCAGTCATCTGTGTTTGTGATGCTGGTTTGGAAGAAATACTAAGGAAATTTTGGAAGGAAAGGGAGTTCTGTAACAACCCCCACATACTTCTAAAAAGAACAAATGGATCCAGTATTAATGAGGGTGCCATCACATAAACTAGCAAAACTGAAAGCCACCCAAGCCCAGAACCACATCCTCTTTTCAAAAAGAGAATGTGGTTTCTTTTAGGACAATGTGAAACTAAAATAAGGGCTCAAACTTTTAATCAGAGTACCATTGTTGACATTGGCAAGGTGCTTTTTGCTGACAGTCTTATCTATAAATATTCCTCAAGTAGACTGTGATTTGGTATCTTAGATTTAATATTGCCTTCAAATTCTGGCTTGTCTGAATGAAACCAGTCCACTTTGAGACAATAGATATGATTAACCAAGCCTCTTCATTAATGACATTACTAAGGAGGCCATTTCAGATTAAACTCAGTGTTTTTATTTGGGCTGATTCTGGCATGCACAAAGGCTTTGGCTTCTGTCTGATGCTTCTGACAGATGTCAGTGAGACCACAGATGCCTCAGACTGACGTTGGCTCCTTTCTGCTGACCTCACAAGATGTTGGTGAGGGATGAGATGGTCCTTGCTGGGACAGCTGGATGACAGACTGGGGTGTGGTATTCTGCTGATTGGAGAGCATATGGTGGGTGAATAAAAAAAAAAACAGCTGAGTTTTGAGGAACACTTTAGATATCATGCCAAAAAGCAGGATTCCCCAGATTCTTGGAGCTGGATGCATAGAGGATTATGCACGCACTTGAGTATTTTTGTTTGTCTCAGGAATAAAAGCTCTGGCTCTGATTAGACCACTTGCATACTGTGTCTGTCAAGCCCAGCAGCAGGCAAAAATCATCTGTCAGATCCCTGCCAAAGCACTGGATTTTCAGAAGTGATCTAGTTCAGCACTCATTTCATGCCTCTGGCTATTTGTGCTGCTGTAGGTCAGGTTTTCAAATTGTTTGGAGCCATCACAGCAGGTAGACTTGAATTCTGGTCAATTCACTCCACAGATCAGCCTGCTGGCTCTGTTCCTCCTTTTAACACAGAAGTGACTGAGACCTCTATTGTCATCACCTGGACACCTGCCCCAAGGATTGGTTTCAAGGTAGGAGGAGCTAAGTCCTGTGTTGGTTTTTCCTCTTGATTCACTGTGGTGGGGAGGGCAGATTAAAGCCATTTCCTACGGGCTGTGGTGAAGGTGGCAGCACAAAGGGCAGAGGTGCAAAGGGCCTGTTGCTCACAGGGAGCGGGTTTAGGTGACAGAGGTCAGTGCAGTCAGGGGGTTTCAGCTGAAGTGGGACATCTAGACCACAAGTTACAGGACTAACAGCTGGAGTTCAGCGTGAGGGCCCATAGTGCTGCTCCTGGACGGTCAGTCAGGGTGCTGACAGCTTGTGACTGAAAAGCAAACCTCTCTCCCCTGCAGCTGGGAGTGCGCCCAAGCCAGGGCGGGGAGGCTCCCCGGGAGGTGATCTCGGACTCCGGCAGCATCGTCATCTCCGGGCTGACCCCCGGCGTGGAGTACACCTACAGCCTGACAGTGCTGATGGATGGCCAGGAGAGAGAGACCCCCATCGTCAGGAGAGTCACTACACGTATGGCACCTGCTTCTCCACCATCATTCCTTCTTCCACTCCCCACTGCCTTTCTGGAGGCAGTTCTGGTCTTCCCTCCCTGTCGTGGTCTGGTTTTTCTTTTTGGTGCATAGGCGGCAGTAGCACTGGCTCATGCAGTGCAGGGTCACAGCTTCAGGGGAGTATTTCTGGCTCATTCCAAAGGTTGAGGATATGGTGGGGAGAGGGGTGCTGAGGCAGCCAGCGTGATTCTCAGTGCCATCAGTGACCCATTTGTCTGAACACTTGCAGCACTGGCTCCACCGACCGGCCTGCGCCTGAAGTCCAGTCCTGACACTGGCATCCTGATAGTCTCTTGGGAGAGAAGCACATCTCCAGGTAACCATGTGAACTCACTCTCTGCTCAAACCTCCTCTTGTAGCAGAATGCTAACTAACACTTCTTCTGTGGTGCTTTGCAGTTTGGTGGGAAATTAGCTGATGATTAATTTAAAGAAAAATGTACATGTTAATAGAAATATTTAAGGATATAATTCACAGCTAACTACAACTTGCTGTAGGACTCCTAATGATTTACGTTCTGTGTAAAATGCTGCTTTGGAGCATGAATGTGTTAGAATATTTCAGCTGTTTTAAGGATTTGAAGGGTTTCTTCAAGTATCTCCAGTGGTTGAAAAATAGTCTGAGGGAAGGAAAGCAGAATGGACCACAAAGATTTGTGGAAGTGACAAATGGAAAGTGTGTGGAAGTTCTGACAATGTTCAGGATGAGCTCTTCTCCCACAATAGCTGATGGGAGCTGCACAATTGACTCCCATAAAAGGTGTATTGAAAGTTTTTGAAAACCTCTGTTGGTAGCTGAATCTTTTCCTGACAGAGTCCTGAGAGAAGTTCCTCTCAAAACTCCTGAGATTTTCGGTTTGGTGAGGTCTCAAAGGAAACAGAAATGCCGTGAGGGGGGTGGGGATAGCTCCCAGGAAGCTCATTTTGGGGTGCTTGACAAAGCAACCTCTTTCCTGCTGGGCCCAGGGTGGCAAAATCACTTGTAAAATATCACGTGTTTGCTTCAGCTGTTGCACTGAGGACTGATGTAAGTGGATCCATCAGGAAACTCCTGACACTGGCCTCTGTCTTTCAGGCATCAGCGGGTACCGTGTGACCACTGCTCCCACGGATGGGCAGCAGGGCTCTACCCTGGAGGAGGTGGTGGGTGCAGATCAGACCACCTGCACCTTTGAGAACCTCAGCCCTGGCGTGGAGTACAACGTCAGTGTCTACTCTGTCAAGGACGACCAGGAGAGCGTGCCCATCTCAGAAACCATCACACCAGGTAACAAAAGGATGAGCAGCAATTTCAGCTGCCCAAGCTCAAATGGCTGAGCCTGAGAGCTCTACATTGCAGAACTTGTTTTAGTCTGATGGTAGAGGGCTTAGACTTCACATTTAGTCTCAAGAAGCAGAATAGGCATGTTCCAACCTGTGACAGAACTTCTTAGACACAGGTACTTCTCTGCATGGGCAGCCTGGGTTGTGCTTCACAGGCTGGTGTCAGCACATGGATCTGCTCTATCAGCTCACTGAGCTGGGCAGCAGCAGGGATTTAACTTAGCCCTGAAGTGCCCCAGCATCTGGAGCACAGCTGGTGGAAATAGGAAGTAGGTGAACAGAGGTATGAGTGGCTAGCACAGGAGAAATTCTGGCAGCACATCACTTGAGCACAGTGGAGAGGAAAGCCAAGATGGAAATGTCCATCACTGTAGCACTTGAGAGACAGGGTGGTGTGTGCCATCTCACATGACATCTGGGGACTGCAGAAACTGCCTTGGTAGCCACAGTAGCAAAATTAATATGCATTTCCCCAAATGGTTGCATTTAGTTTTCCTTTGTGAGGGCTTCGTTTGTTTTTGTTTCTGCTCTGAGATGATGCCAGCTACTGTGTTTGCTTGCTCTTGTAACACTGCTTTAAAATTTCTGTGCTTCACTGAAGTGCTGTGTGCTCCCTGGGGTGAACTAATACTGTGATGCTGCATAGTTATGCAGTGATAGCTTTAGCCCTTCACCATCTTCTGGTGGGGGAAAGCTAAGAATGTATGTGTCTGGCTTTCTTTAAAGGTGATATGGTACATGCATTCCATGTGGATAAACAATTATTTTATGGAAAAGTGGCTTTTTTCCCCCCACCTATTCTGTAAAATAAGTGTTTTCCAAGAAAGACATCAAAATAGAACAAACCCACTATTATTAAAGCAATATTTCTGTCCCGTAATTTCTTTTCAAACTAACTTGTAATGAACAGAATGGATACAGAGTCCTGCATCTTTGACTCACTGATGTCTCATCCTAAGTAAGGAAGAGCATCCACTAGTTCCCACTGGTTTCAGGATCATCCTGATAAAGCCAAATCTTGTGGCCTAAATCAATACCGGTTTATTGACTTGAGCAACTAAAGGTTTGGCCATTGTCAATTAAAGATGCATCTGAAGTTCCCCATTCCCTGCCCAATTCTGCTGATCCTAACATGCAGGAAATGAGCACCTTTGCTAATGGAATAATATCAGTAGGGAAAACAGTCACAGCTGTGCTTATTTTCCCTACAGAAATTCAGGCAGCATCTTAAAGGTCATTAAAGGGCATTCTTATGCAGGGGCTAAAACTTGAGGGGCTAAAAATTGAGAACAATTTTATCCACATATGTCAGGCTCTTGGGCACATCATACGCTGGGCATAACCTCTGAATTCGGGGATGTTGTCACTGACAAAATTAATACCATCTAAAGGTAATTTTTTAACCATTTCCATGTTTCCAAAGGAGTGTTCTGTTACTTACTGTTTCACATCATCTGTTTTTAGCACATAAATTGCAGCAGTTAGTTGGTAAGTAGAAGCTGAGGAATTCTGGGCCAGATCCTCAAGCCATTGCAGGGATTTGAGGCTTTTTTCCAAGTGCAGCGTAAATAGTTCAGACAGTGGATGATCTGTCCTGGAACTTTGTGAAGGTTCTCACCAGCTGAGGGTCTGATTTAGCCTCTTTAAGTGGTTGATAGTTTTATGATCCCAGTGATAAAAGTTAGATTCACCATTTGAGCAAAACAAGAATTTTAGAGGGTCAATCAACAAGAGTTGTTGTTTTATTTACACTTTAGTAAACTTTGCTCTCTCATAATTTACCTGTAGAAAGAAAAAAGGGCTGTGTTTTTTCTGCTTCTGTTTTTGTCAGAAAATGATGGGTCTTTGTGGCTTATCATTGCTCAAAGTAAATTTGTTGCAAGTTAAGTGCCTCTTGTAGGGCTCTTTGAAAATTACATGTCTAAAGAGTTTCAGCTTCTGAGGGGATTGGGGTTTCAGCTTCTGTCTGCCCAGGGAAGCAGCTGGAGACTGCATTGAAGGGTAGATCTAAGAACACAAACTGAAAACAACGAAAGCAAAAACACAACAAAAACCACTGCACTAAAATCCTTCCTTTTCCCCCAAACCCCCAGAGAAATTGTGCATATCACCGCAATTGCTTCCCGAGGTCTGTCGATGTTAATAGTGATGAACACTGCTTTTTTCTCCCTTGTCTTTCTTTTGCCTCCGTGTGTCTCTGCCTCTCCCACTTGCTCTCTACCTCATTAGAGGTGCCCCAGCTCACTGACCTAAGCTTTGTTGACATAACTGACTCGAGCATCGGCCTGAGGTGGACCCCGTTAAATGCCTCCGCCATTATTGGGTACCGCATCACAGTAGTTGCGGCAGGAGAAAGTGTCCCTATTTTTGAAGATTTTGTGGACTCCTCAGTAGGATACTACACAGTGACAGGCTTGGAGCCGGGCATTGATTACGACATCAGTGTAATCACACTCATTAATGGCGGAGAGAGCGCCCCTACCACTCTGACACAGCAAACGGGTGAATTTTGAAAACTTCTGTGTTTTGTGACGTGGACGGTGTCACTGGCTGTCACTGGCTGTTGGGGTGCTGGGGCTTTGTCCAAAGAGGAATTGAGCTGCTTGCTGTGGAGAAGCCAGGCAGACCCAGCTGGCTCCTTTCCCCAGATGGCAGCTGGGGATGGACATGGCGCTGCTCCTTTTTGAATTGGAGGCATTTTAATACCATGAATGACTGCAGACTTGCCAGGCTCATTCACCTTCTGCTGTTCAGATTTCCAGGATCCAGTTGGAACCAAGAGCCTGAAACATGAGCTGTGTGTTTGCCAGACTTTAAAACTGTGATTCCTCAAAATAGGAGTGCTGAAGGGTGGAGCAGATCAGTAGACACCCTCCAGCCTTGACAGCTGTTTGAGCTTCCAGCAGCCCATTTCCATGGTGGCCCCACTCTTTCCACAATGCCCCAAAGGATACAGATGGACACCACTCCCCGAGTACATGCCAGTGACAGCCATGCCACACTGTCAAGGGTTTCTATAGTGCATGAGCTGAAGGCGAGCTGGAAACTGGTTCTTGCATGAAGTCCTGTTGTGTTTGAAAGTCCTGAGGCTGTAAATCCTTCAACATGAGTAGAAGTAGAGTCATAGGAAATTAGTGATATACCCTCTCCTCTCCTGTGTGTGCATGTATGGATTCTAGATGAGATTACTTTTCCATCTGTAAGCTGCTGTATGGCAACTTTAAACCTCTCTTGGCACCACATCTGTAATACAAAATCCAGCTGCTAGAAGCACATTAGTGAAACTTGCTACCTTGTTTTTAAATTAGCCCCGTGGGGTACATTTAACATATCAGGAATTGCCAAGAGGTTAAAGCAGCCTGACAGTAGTGCAGACACATTTTTCTCCTAACTGTAGTAGAACCAAATGTAGTTTAGAAGTCTGTTTGCATGAGTCTGATGCCGTAGTCAGTTGTGCATGAGATACTTTCTCTGGTGATTGATTCCCTGAACAGACCTGTTGATCAATATGAATCTGAGAGCTGAGGTAGGTTTGTTCTTTGCTGTGTAGCTGTGCCTCCTCCCACTGACCTGCGCTTCACTAACGTGGGGCCTGACACCATGAGGGTGACTTGGACTGCCCCAACTTCCATCGTGCTGAGCGGTTTCCTGGTGCGTTACTCCCCTGCCAAGAAGGAGGAAGATGTTGCAGAGGTGACAGTCTCACCCTCAGACAACATGGTGATCTTAACAAGTAAGTGGGTTACCTGCATAAATTAAACAAACATGAGAAGCCCCTCATCATAAAATCATAAGATTACTAAGAGAAAAGTCCTCCAAGGTCATTGAGTCATCAACCCAGCACCACCATGTTCACCACCAAGCCATATCCCCAAGTACCAATCCACACACCCCCTGAGCACTTCCAGGGATGGTGACTCCACTCCTGAGCAACCTTTCAGTGAAGAAATTTTTCCTGATATCCAGCCTCAGTCTCCCCTAGTGCAGCTTGAGGTCTTGTCTTTTCACTTATTGCCTGGAAGAAAAGACTGACCCCCACGTTGCTACAGCCTCCTTTCCAGTAGTTGTAGAGGGTGAGAAGGTCCATGTGACACAAGATGAGACAAAAAAAAATTGTTTAAATGTGACTGGCCAAATTCTCAGCTGATCTAAAGTGATGTTGCAAGTAGCCTCATAGAAACTGACACCAAATGGAGTTTGGCCTCTAGCCTTACCCGTGTTGAAGCCAAACCACAGGCAGGTTTTTTCCTATCAACCCAAGGACAGTGATGAATCAGGCTATGAGGCAATGGCATTGATTTGCAGCCCGGTTAGGTATTAACAGTAAATACATGTTGTTCGCCTGGTTTGCCAATAATGTCAAGGACTTGCAGTGCAGAGGTTCAGGAGAGGATCAGAATATGCAAAAGGCCATTGCTCCTTTGACTTTGTATGCTCAGACCAGAAAACACATCCTGTTTTGGAACCTTACAGGACATGGCAGCAAAATGTGGGCTGCCATTTTCCAAAAACTGACATTAATTTTTGGGGCAAAAGCTGTGTTATATTTATAGTTGGATTTTTTTTTTTTGAGAATCTGGTTGGTTAAATGAGAGACAAGACCTGTTTTCAGAATAAAAAACTAATTCTAGAGCTTGTCTGAGTTAGAACAGCTGTGTTGGAAATCTTTGTCCCTATTTCAGCTTATATCAGCTAAAGCTTTGGCCTGGTGCATAGATAAACTAGTAGATAACTAGAATGGACCCTGTAAAAAGGTAATTGCTTCTAGTCAGTCTCCACAAACTGATGAAGCAATGACCTAGGATATCATGCTCCTTCAGGTTAAAGCACTGCAAGGGACCATAATGCCACAAAAATAACTGATTTAAACTTTTGATTGTCCTGGAGGCTCAGATCTTCCGTCAGGCAAAACCTGATTGTCTCTTAAGAAACACAGTTAAAATTGTGTAGGTTGATTAACTTCTTGATGTTAGCAAAGAGACATTAGCCCAAATTCCTGTTCTTCAACTCCACAGACCTGCTCCCTGGCACTGAATATCTGGTGAGAGTCTACAGCGTTTCTGAGCAGCATGAGAGTGCACCTTTGTATGGAATCCAGAAAACAGGTACTTGGATGCACATGTGGTTAATGCCATCCTTTGAGAATTCATTAGTGGGACTGAATTACTTTTTTTTTTCCTGTGATGATGCCAAGCAGTTTGGTTGAGCTCACCCTTGTATCTCTTGAAACACCCAGGCCTCGATTCCCCCACTGGCCTGGACTTCTCGGACATAACGGCGAATTCCTTCACCGTGCACTGGATCGCTCCTCGTGCCACCATCACGGGCTACAGGATCCGCTACCAGCCCGAGCAGGGCGGGGGCCGGCCCAAGGAGGAGCGTGTGCCCCCCTCCAGGAACTCCATCACCCTCACCAACCTGCTGCCAGGCACCGAGTATGTGGTCAGCATCATCGCTGTCAACGGCAGGGAGGAGAGCCTGCCCTTGTTTGGCCAGCAGACAACAGGTGAGCCTGGAGGGAATGCTGGATTTGGAGTGTCCTCTAGCAACATCATTGCTGTTAAACCACATCTCCCCTGCCAGCTTCACTCGTGAGGAAATGCTTCTGTGCTGAGGTAGGGCCCGATTTAGTTGGAAATCAGGAAATTTAGGAAAAGGTGGGAGGACCCATGCTTCTTTCAGATGTTTCTAGGGCCAGCAGAACTATTTTCATTAAATCCAGCCCAATGCCATATAGTTTTTAACCAGATACATTCTCTTTGGAGAGGAGTGTGCCCTGAGCCAATGAGTAGCAGAGGAGCATGGTATAAGTAAAGTATGTAGCTGATGTACAACTGTGTTTAAATTCCTTCTCAACTCTGTTTTTCTAGTGTCTGATGTTCCAAGGGACCTGGAAGTCACCCCTACCAGCCCAACCAGCCTCAGGATTTCCTGGGATGCTCCTGCAGTGACAGTCAGATACTACAGGATCACTTATGGTGAAACAGGTGAGGGCAGGGTGCTACAGTTGGTCAGAGACCAGAAACTCTATTCTGAGGCCATTAGAAAGAAAATAGCAAGGGCACCTTGGGCTGTAGCATACATATAGGTGCCTTTTTTAAAAAAGAGCAAATCATATTTTGTCTACCCAAAAGAAAGAATCTAGAGTATTCAAGTAATTTTAAAAGTGGTTCTATGTACATGTTTCATTCTTTTCCTCGAAACAATTTTGACCCAACAACCACTGAAATCAACAGAAACCTGTCTTCAGCTTGATGCATATAGGACTGTCCTGGTTTTTGTAGAGACTTTAAATGTATGCTTTACAGGTCCATCACATTTCTCTCTTAACCTACTCTTGCTAGGTGGAAGCAGCCCAGTACAGGAGTTCACAGTGCCTGGCACTGTGTCTACTGCCACCATCACTGGCATCAAGCCTGGTGTTGAATACATCATCACTGTGTATGCTGTAACTGGCCGTGGAGACAGCCCTGCCAGCAGCAAGCCAGTCACTGTCACCTACAGGACAGGTGAGACCTGATTAAACCAAACAAGGCAAAAACCCCCACAGCTTTGTGTTGGCTTTTCCCCATAAATGTGTATTGCTGATCCCTGGTTTCTTTTAGAAGCCATGGGCTGTAAGGCCATCAGTTTCAGTGGAGTTGTGTACCTTGGTGGCACAGAAGGAGTCTGTGGACTTGGAGAAGGGAAATCCTGTGGAGTCGAGATGGGGATAAAAGCAGTGCTCAACTGCTCACTGCAGAGTGGAAATCCTGTTGGACTCTCATAATGTGGGGTCACTGCTGGTTTAACCCCAGATCTTCACTGTCAGATTGTGATCCTGAGGAGACCTAATGCCAAGACTGTTGTCTCACTGCTGGTTTGGATATAGCTGAATCCTGTTCCTGCTGTAGCTGCAGATAAAGGCATTAAGTAGCCTTTAAAACAACAAAAATCCTCAACTAACATTGATACGAGATCACTCACCCACACATCATGGTTAAGGCTTTTTTGCTGTGGGCTAGCATGACAGAAAAATAAATAGCAACATGTGTTTTATCTTCCAAGCAGTGCAGAATAAAATTCAGCCAGGATGCAACAGTGGTGGGAGGGCTTCCTGTACCAACATACTCAGAAAAATTATTTTTGTGTCCCAGAAATAGACACACCATCCCAGATGCAAGTCACTGATGTCCAGGACAACAGTATCAGCATCAGATGGCTCCCTTCCACATCCCCAGTCACAGGGTATCGGGTGACTGCTGTCCCCAAGAACGGACTTGGGCCCTCAAAGACAAAAAATGTCCCTGCAGGTAAGAGTCATGTCATCCTTCACTGGATCTGTAAAGAATGCAAGATGTGACCACTAAAATCCTGCTGCTGCTTGTACCTTTTTTTGCATCTTGCTGATTTTCAGTTCTGTCTCGTCCAGGACAGATGAGCTCAGGCAGATTTTTGTCCCAAAAGCTTCATATTTCTTTGACACCACTGTACTGCAGAAGTCTGTTCTTGGGAGCCTCAGTGTGCATGAAAAGCACCTGCATTTCAAAGCAATACCATTGGATTTTCTAGCATCCAGAAAAACTTGCTCTGAAATCCTTCTGGAAGTCACGTAACGTGACCCTTGGTCACAGCATAGGTTCAGTCACATACACTACAGGTTTGTAGTATAGTATCTTGGAACCTGCCATGTCAGCTCTCAGGAAAACTGCATGTTGTGGGATCAACAGAGCACTTGGGGATGCTTGTGATGCAGCTGAGTTGATGGTCAGTCTTATCCTAAAAAACAATGAAAGCTGGTCTCCCTGTACCTAGTTCTACCCACTGTGCTAACCTGCCCTTTCAGCTGTGGAGCCTTGGTGCAGGTGCAAATGGCAGTTGTGCACTGCCAGAGAAGCATGGTGCAATTTAAAGGCAAATTTAATTTGTCAGTCCTCCTTGTTTTAATAACATTTATTCATGGTATGGCTTAGACAGGCCATTCATTCAAGGCTACTTTGAGGCCAGCTCTCTGCAGCTTTGTGCTGTTCTTTCTGACTGATGGTGTTCTTTCCTGCCAGATCAAACTCAAGTCACTATTGAAGGTCTGCAGCCCACAGTGGAGTACGTGGTCAGTGTCATTGCTCAGAATCAGAACGGGGAGAGCCAGCCCTTGGTTCAGACAGCTGTCACCAGTACGTATTTCACTTCATGGGAACAAACACGTGTTTTCTATTGATCTCTGAACCTACCACCACATTTCCAGGGAAAGCAAAAGCCAGGGGCCTGGTCTTCAGGGAAGTGTGAGGTGGTCTGCCCTGTGAGAAGTACCATGCACCTAAGCTGCAGATGCTGGCAAAAATGCAGTCCCTCTGCCTCAAACACTGCCAAAATGCAATTTCCCTCCCCCTCAGGGTGCTGCGCTTCTTATTTTCTTTCACTAAAGCTACAAAGTCTTTTGGGGTTTCCATCAACCAATTGGGTTTGCCATCAATCAATCAGTAGATAAAATGTGCCAAGATCTCCTTTGTGTGGAGCTGGGTGGCAAAGGTGATTGCTGTTGAGGGACTGGACTGGGCTTGGGAGCACTTGCCCTGTGTGAGAGAGTGAGGGAAACCACATGGGTTATACCAAGAACTTGGAATGAAGCACTGCAAAAAAAAAAAAAATTCTAGGACTGAGGTGCTGTGTAAAAACAGCAGTCCAGCTCAGGTCACAGGAGGGACAGAAGAGGGACTTGGTAACTCAGGAACATGTTTGAGGTAAAGTGCTTTTGAGGGATACCTCTGGCGTAGGGATTTGTGTGATTCTTACTTCCCTGCTCAAGCTTGTATTCAAAACCATGACTTAGCCCCAAACACTGCAGACAGCCTGAGCTCCAGAGCTTTGCAGAGATGAGTGAAGAGTCCACATTCAAACCAACAAATTCCTGGACAAAAATCACCTTTGCCAACTAGAACACATAGAAAAATGAGGACTAATGCAATATGGCAAATGAAAAAGATGAAACTTTTGATCCAATATAAAAATTACGTGCTAGATCCTCCCATTTTGTGTAGCAGATGGGTGTATTTCTGTGATAGCCACTCCAGATTTCTGAGGAACAAGACTCACTTCCCTTGCTCTGAGGTCCCACGTTTCCAGGAGATCCTGTGAATTGGTTTAATTGGGAGCTGTGCATATCACCCAGTTGCACCTGTGGACATTCCCTGTGCACTCAATACAAAGCTGAAAAGTTTGTTTCTAACTGATTTTGCAATATAATATGCTGAATAATTTTGCTTTCTTGATGAGTGTGTTAATTGGATATTAATTTATGAAAGAAAATAGCGGGATGGATTCTCCTTGGACTGGCACTTAGCACAGCAGCTCACAGTGGTGAACAGCAAGTGCAGCATGAACCCAAACTTACAGAGCCAGGTGGGTTCTCTAGCTGCCTTTGGCACCAGCAACCATTTACATGGGAGAAATGGGTCTTAGCATTCCCATTTCTTTTTTTCTCTTGTCCACTTTTAAGGTAGCTTAATGCTACTGGAGTTGTGTGAAAGAGGTTTTGGTGCCAAGGGGACTCGAAAATAAGTGAGAATTGGTGTCCTGGCTGCTTTGAAGGTGGCAATGCACGTCCTTTTGGTTTCAGCAAAGCCAAGATTGCTTTCCCGCTGCCTGGCACCTCCAAACTCAGGCTTAGGGATGTAAGCATGTGTGCAAGGTGCAGCACAGAGGAGAATCCAGTGCCCCCCTTGCCACACCAAACTGAAAACCGCTTTGCATGTTATCGAAATGCTTTTTATTTTCCTCACCCACAACCTGCTTTTTATCACTTAACCTCTTACCGTTAATTTGCCTAACAGACATTGACCGCCCTAAAGGACTAACATTCACTGAGGTGGATGTTGATTCCATCAAAATTGCTTGGGAAAGCCCTCAGGGGCAAGTCACCAGGTACAGGGTGACCTACTCAAGCCCTGAGGATGGAATCCATGAGCTATTGCCGGCCCCAGGTGGCGAAGAAGACACTGCTGAGCTGCATGGCCTCAGGCCAGGTTCTGAGTACACTATCAATATCGTTGCCATTTACGATGACATGGAGAGCCTGCCCCTCACTGGGACCCAGTCCACAGGTACAGCTCCCACCACCCCCAGCAGGCCATGGCAGCAGCGGGTTCTGCCCCGAGGGGTAAAGTGTGCTTCCATGTGCTCCGTGCGGGACAGCCCCAGGGGCAGCCCAGGGGATGGGATTGCTCCTGAGGGATGGCTTAGCTGGGGCCAGAGAGGTGCCTGGAGCAGAGTCAGCCTGCATACACATCAGGGAAGGCAGGCAGGAGAGCAGGATTGCAGGATCTGCTCCTGAGAGAAAGGAGGGAGGGGTGTCCAGTGGTGTCCTGTCCCTGGTCACAGAGCCATGGTGGGCACTCTCACAACGTTCTTGTCCTCCCTTCAAGGTATGGGACACCTCAAAGCACAGGTAGTGACCAAGAAGAGAGAGGAGGGCAGCTTTCATGCCCCAGGGGCCTTGCTGTTGGAGCCAAAGATCAGCAGGAAGGGCTGGCAGATTGCTGAACCCTCAGAGCGTGCAGATCCCTCACTGGCACTGCCCTAGGGACCACAGCCCACTGCATGCCCACACCCTGCGCCCTCTTCACCTCCACAGGAGAGTCCCTTCTGTGCCAGGCTGATCTAGCTACAATTCCATGCATTGGAAATTCCTTGATGAGAAAGGAAAATTATTGCAAGGAGTTAGCTTAACGTTGCTTCCAGCAATATGGAATCCATTGCAAGCTTCCAGCATTACCAGATGTGACTTTATTACAAAGACAGGTAGCACCTGTGTAATAAAGGTCTCCCATTCATTTGTGGCTGAAAAGTTGGCACTTTAATTCCAGGGGTGGAATGAATTCAGTGGGTCCTAGTGTTCGGATCTGCTGCGCTAAACTGAAGCAAAGTGATGTAATGATGGAACAGCTGGCTGCCTACCTGCCAGAAATGCAAATATAATACTTTTTCAAACACACCCTCTGTGGTTTACCTTTTGAGGGCTGTTCAAAAGTGGATTTGAAGTAGTTCAAGACTTTCCATTGACTCTCATGGGCTTTACATTGAGCTCTGTGAGCTAAGCCGGAAGGAAGAATTATCCTGTATTTCTACTTTGTAAAACTGGAAAGCATTGATAGCAATGTGCCATAGTGGGCACTATGCTAAGGTGTATCTTTGCTCTGTTTACAGCCCCAGGCTTACCAACAGTAAGACAAGAGACTATTTCAATGGACACTCCTTTTTTTAGGCATTTGTTTGTGAGGACAGTGGATGTGTTAGCTCCAACAGGCTCTTGTGTGATGAGCCTTATGGCCACCACAGCTCTGCTTTTCCATTGCCTTGCTCGCTGTGTAAGTGGCTGTAAAATGCTTCCCCTCTCCATTTGCAGTATTTTTATATCTTCTCTGCAATTCCTGAGCCTGCTTCCTACTTACTTTTGTAAATCATCCATCGTATTTTGGAAATGAACAGACCAGGGCAAGTGGAGCAGGACTAAACCGTGAGCTGTGTGATGAAAAGCAGAGACTGGTAGAATAATTAAAACAGGCTGGCCTGCTAGACATTTAAGCACCTTCCCAAGCCTTTACCTTATATCACAACAAATGTCATTGCTCACTTAATTTCAGGATTGAAGTATTGATATCTCCTTATTTCTGCTGAAAAGTGTTTCTGTAGATTTGAGAATCTCCTCCTGAACAACATGTCCCCTCCCACGTGCTTTATGCCTGTGTTTGCACAAGGCACTGCACTTTCCTGGCCTAAACCTGTCTCATGTTCAGGAGAGAATACTGTCTTATCCAACTGTCTTTTTTTAAAGTAACCATGTGCCTGTCTGGATTTTTGCAGCAATTCCACCTCCAACAAACCTGAAGTTTACTCAGGTAACTCCCACCAGTCTCACCATCAACTGGAATGCACCCAACGTTCGCCTCACTGGCTACAGAGTCAGAGTGAACCCCAAAGAAAAGACTGGTCCTATGAAAGAAATCAACCTTTCCCCAGACAGCACATCTGCAGTCGTGTCTGGCTTGATGGTAACTTTTTCCTTTGTGTTGTGGGAAGGAGACTTTTGAAGAAATTTCAGATTCCTTTGTCAGCAGTTTCAGTTGGAGTAGATCATTACAGCTCCTAAGGGTCTGGCTCTGAAGCTCATGGCAAGTCAGTCTGCAGCTACTCAGCAGTGTAGTTTTTTTAAAAGGCAAGTAATTGGTCTGCTGAAGCTGCATTCTACCCCCTTCCTCATGTAGCACAGAGAGACTGGATGCCTAATCAAATGCAAATTACCAGGTTCACAATCAAGAGTAACCCAGCAAAATGCTTTTACTCATCTTCCACAAAAGAGGTCAGATAAAGTGATCTAACTCAGAGATTTCAAGCTGTGGTATGGGAGCTCTGGCAGTCTATTGCCCATTTTTAAGACATCTGCAAAATATAAGTTAAAAATACAAGTCTTTTGTGAGTAGGCTTAAATTTGCTATATAGCCATCTTCTCCACTGGAAGCATTTCAGGAGTTCCTGAACTGGAGAAGGCTGAAAATAACTGCTTTTATGGTTCCTGCAATCTTAAAAAGCTACTGATCTGTTTTTTAGGAGTTTAATGAATCATTTTCAAAAATGAGCCTTAAAAAACATTCTCATCTAAGTGGACCCATGGTCTGATGCAGCCAAGGACGAACCCCCCCCCATGCTGTTACATTCACAATTATCTCTTATTCACATTATTTTATTCTTTATCATAGCAAATGGCATCCATTAACCCTGGGAAAAATAGGAGGGAAATTAAAGTTTCTCTGAAGAATCAGCTTTGAAACACAGATTTTAAAATGAAGGGTGATAAATAAGCTTCTTCCAGGATTTCTTCTGCTCCTGAGTGTGCACATGTGCACAGTGTATCAGGGTCCATGCCTACTCTTTTATTCCAGCTGGAAATAATTAGAATTATCCCATCAGTCCTTCCCCAATTTATTTTAAGGTTTCATATTTCGGTAAGTAGTGACTTAGAAATGTGGCTCCACCAAGCACTGACTGAGGGCAGGAGTATTTCCCCCCGTGCCGTAACCTTCTCTTAACGTGGTTCAACTCTGTCCATTCTAGGTAGCAACCAAGTATGAAGTGAGTGTGTATGCCCTGAAGGACTCCCTGACCAGCAGACCAGCCCAGGGGGTGGTCACAACACTTGAAAGTAAGTGGTGGCCCTCCCCAAATGACCACTCAGTGCTGTGGGGGTGCAGAGGCCGGGAGCTGTGTCCAAAGTGGGGCTCTGTCCAAAGCCCCATCCCAGGCTGCACCAGCCCTTGGCTGGTAAGCTTGCCACTCCCCACTGTACTGAGAGGACCCTTTCCCTTGTGTGCAGATGTGAGTCCCCCTCGCAGGCCCAGGGTGACAGATGTCACAGAGACAACCATCACCATTACCTGGAGGACCAAGACTGAGACCATCACTGGCTTCCTGGTGGAAGCCGTCCCCGCGGGCAGCCAGAACCCCATTCAGAGGACCATCAGCCCTGAGCTCAGGAGTTACACCATCACTGGTAAGTGAGGGCTTCTCCAGCTCCAGGGTAGCATCAGAAAACACACTGGGTTCTTGTTTTGGAATTGAATATTCTTGATGAGAAATACTATGGGGAAAAATATCTGAGGCACCAAGACTAGGCTCCAAGAAGAGGTTATTGAAAGACCTTCTGATGGCCATCTTAGGTGGCTTCCTCTCCTTAGCTAACATTTGTGTTTCAACTTCATTTTAGGCTTGCAGCCTGGCACTGACTACAAGATCTACCTGTACACTCTGAACGAGAATGCACGCAGCTCCCCGGTGGTACTGGATGCCTCCACTGGTAATGATCTTGTCTGACCTTTTTGCTCATGTTAACACACAGCAATCACATATGGCCAGTTAGGAGTTGTCTATATCTGATCACCTTTAATATTCCCTGTGACTTACAGGCTGTCAAGCAGGTGTAGCTCAGGTGAAGAATATGCTGGTTTTTTCTGCATTTGACTTGTTGAACCCTTTTGTTTCCACCCAGCTATCGATGCTCCTTCTAACCTGCGCTTCCTTACAACCACGAGCAACTCCCTGCTGGCCACCTGGCAGCCTCCCCGAGCCAAGATCACGGGCTACATCATCAGATATGAGAAACCTGGCTCACCGGTCAAGGAGGTCTTGCCTCGGCCCCGGCCCGGCACCACCGAGGCTACCATTACTGGTAACTCTGTTTTGTCTGGGAGCTCTTCACCTGAAACACTTGAATTTCGAGAGAGAGGGAGGGGGAAGGCCTAATTATAAAATGCATTGATGATTAGCTAATAGGTAGAAAATTTGTGCCTTTTTTGTGGTTTCCAGTACTAGAGAGTGGTCCTGTAAGCACAGCTGTCCTACAAACACATTGCACTTCACTGATCAGAACAACCACTACATTTGAACAGTCTGGTTCTTGTTTCCACTGTCATCATGATTGCTGTCCTTTCAAGGAAGAAAAGCCCCTGATTCTGGCACCCACCAGTTACATGTGCTGAAGATCCTTATGTTTGGGTCCATGATCCCAGCTGACATGATCAGACTGCAAACTTGCTCCGAGGAACAGGAGGCTGAACTCTGTGCACTGTCCTGAAAACCTCGGGTGTGAAATGCACATACCCGATACTGTAACCATACCCACCTCTCATTCTGCCTTAGTTCTCACACATAATCATAAAAGAAAAGCAACTCATAAGTCTAAAATGGTTCTTCCTCCCTCTCTAGGTTTGGAACCTGGCACTGAATACATCATCTACATCATTGCTGTGAAGAACAGTCAGAAGAGTGAACCACTGGTTGGCAGAAAAAGGACAGGTAAAACAAAGCTCTGGACTGTTGTGTGCCAACAGGAGAGAGCTTCCACCTGGGGAATACAGTGTGAAAGACATTGAAGGACAGTTGTGGAGGACTGAAATAGTAATGTTTTTAAAAATATCCCATTCACACACACCTTTTCTTTGAGTCAAATAGGCTTTCTAAAGAGGTTTTCCTTTCTAAGGATGCAGGAGGTACACTTCTAAATTTATATTAATAACACTTACCCGTGTTTGAACACTAGCAACAGAACAGTGTGCATGATGCTGGATTCTTGCTTGGGTACCTAATGGATAATTAAATCAGGGTTAACATGACTGTCTAATACTTGATGGCATCAAATGCAGAATCCATTCAATTTGTTGCTTGTTGCATTCCTCTTACTCTGCAACTTTCACAGTACAAGATTGACCTATAGCAAGCAAAATACCAGCTGGACATCCAAATATGATCAAGGAGCCAGTTTCTTTCTGCTCACCCGTGATTCCTCTTAAAATGATAACCTGCAGCTATCTCTTGTAATCATTCTTTCTCAGTTTGAGCAATGGTGGTGGCTTCTTTGGGTTGCAGTGTTCAAAAGTGTCGCCCAGCTGTATGAAAATTTCATGCCAACACACTTCTTATGCCCATGAGTGAAAGATACAGAGAGGGAAATTACCTTTACAATCAGTGCAAGGTCATAAAAAGTGTGTTGCATCTTGGGGTAACTGCTAATATTTGATGCTTGGAGTGGTGTAATACAGCTGTTTGCTTTGCCGTTGTTGCTTTGCTTGACGGCCTCTAACCTTTTTTTGGACAGATGAGCTCCCCACGCTGATCAGCAGACCACACCCCAACCAGCCCGACATCCTGGACGTGCCTTCCATTGACGAGGGGACCCCTTACCTCACGAACAATAGGTATGACAATGGCAATGGTATCCAACTTCCAGGCTCCTCTGGGCACCCCCAGACAGTGGGACACCAGGGGCAGCAAGTCTTCTTCGAGGAGCACGGCTACAGGCGGCCCGGACCCACCACAGCCACTCCCCTCAGGCCGGGCTCCAGGCAGCCTCTGCCCAGCGTGGACGAGGCCATCGAGATCCCGGGCTTCCAGGTGCCCATCGTGGTGGAGCCCTCGTTCCCGCACTCGCGCGGGCCCCGGCGCAACGACAGCGCGGGCCAGGAGGCCCTGTCCCAGACCACCATCTCCTGGAGGCCACTGCTGGAGAGCTCTGAGTACATCATCTCCTGCCAGCCCGTCAGCCAGGACGAGGACACTCTGCAGGTAACGCCGTGGTGAAGCCTCACCTGGGTCTCTCGGGGCTCCAGTGCCTTTGCTGTGCTAAGGGAGTGGCAGGAATTAGGCTTAGGAGTCTGTTTAACATGTGGCTGAGACCAGGATGGATGAGAGCCTCCTCATCTCCTCTGTGGAAAAGGCTACAGGATAAAACTGCAAAACCAGAAAAGTCTGAAATGTCAGCAGTGATGTTTCACCAGGGAAGGGGGCAGCAAGCTGAGTGGGAGCTTCAGAGATTGAGGTGCTGCTTCTCCAAGCTACAGCACTCTTCCTATGAAGTCTCCCTTGGTTTACTTGAAATGGCAAAATTAACCCCTCATGATCCATAGTCCAGAGTAGCCAAGTCTAACTTGGTATTGTTTGAAGTTCTCAGAGTATCTAAGGGGAGTGGTCTGGCTCCATCATGGTACAGAGCATAGGGGTCATCCTAAACTCCCTGTCTTTCCTATGAGAGAGGTAACACCTAAAGGCTATTCCCTCCCACCTTTCTGGTGACCTGGCATTGTCTCTTGTTGCAGTTCAGGGTTCCTGGCACTTCCTCTAGTGCCACACTCAAAGGTCTCACAAGAGGGGCCACCTACAACATCATAGTGGAAGCCCTGAAGGACCACCGGAGGCAGAAGGTGCTGGAGGAGGTGGTCACAGTTGGCAATACTGGTAAGGAACAGCCTTGGGAGCCTGGCTGAACCTGTGCAGCCCCTGCCTCATTCCCCTTACTCAAGGTCACCTACCAAGGCTACTTGCACCTACCGAGGTGCAAGGCACCTGCCAAGGTGCCCAAGCTTGACAACAGTTCAGAAAGGAAACTTCTGACAAGGACAGTTCATAGCAGGACACTGGGACAAGTGATTTGTGAGGTCCTCTGGTTCTGGATAACTGACACACACTGATGGTGGGATGAGAGCTGTCCTGAGCTGCTGTGTAAGCACAGAGTGTGCTTTGAGGCTGCAGACACACCCCAAGGCCCCAGGAGAGATCTGGTATTTACTTTAAGGGACTCTTGTGTCGGTCATAGACTGGACCATCAGCTCTTCACTCTGATTATCACACCCTGAACTGGTGGTTTTGTAAAGCACCCCCAGCCAAGGCACACACCTAAGGTGACAAATCACTCTGCCCAACCACAAGGTCTGCTCTCCTTCTCCCATCCCCCTGCCATGGCACAGAACCTGCAGCACCCCAAAAAGGTGCACATGCAGCTACCAACCCCCTGCTGTTCCTCAGCATCTTACAGCACATTTTCTCCTAAAAACAGGCAAGAATCAGGTTGTTGCTCACCAGCAGCAAATGCAAAAACTCATACTTGCTTCAAACTTGGCAAATGAAAATGAAAATAGCCTTCATGTCAGTTTTTTTATCGTTCAACTCCTCTGACACATGCAAATGGAAAATAAATCACAGGGAGCTGGGCTGCTGACAACCATCGAGTATATGCCCATGGGGTAGCTCCATTACTGCCAGGATATTACAAGAAGAAAAACATGTGTATTCACTGAAAATCAGTCTGTCTTTCAGCAGTTCCCATTGCTGTGTGTGATGCCTGTTTCTTCTCTTTCTGTTCCAGTGTCTGAAGGATTAAACCAGCCAGCTGACGACACCTGCTTTGATACTTACACTGGCTCCTTCTATTCCATTGGCGAGGAATGGGAGCGCTTATCTGAAACTGGCTTTAAGCTCTGGTGCCAGTGTTTAGGCTTTGGCAGTGGCCATTTCAGATGTGACTCTTCTAGTGAGTAGCTTGCTGTTAACCATCTCCATCCCCACTCTCCCCCAGCAGCAGTGGCATGTTTGACAGACTCAGCCTGATCCAAACATGATGCAAATGAAGGCAGGATCTTAAACCAAAGCGGTGTTTTGCATCGTGAGAAGTGATGGAAAACTTTGGCTACCTCTGAGCTTTGCAGCTAATCTAGAATTGCCATCAGCAACTATCAGTTTTGTATTGATAAGAGACTTTTTTACCTTGCCAGACGTGCCTAGGTAATACAGGAAAGTGTGGATTTCAGTGGGTATTACAGCCAGTGCTGGTATTACAATAAATCTGGTTTGCATTGCAGGCAGCCTTTGCGAAGCAGCTTGCAAAACCAGTTTTCTAATTTTTCTAACACTTCTGCCCAGGGCATTAAGTTTTATTCTTTGCAGAACTGTGTGGTTTACATGGAAAAAAAATCCAACTTGACATAAGGGAATGGAACGAAAGTCTGTGAATGAGCAGTTTAACACAACACATACCCAGCTAATTGAAATTAGGCTTTTAAATTGTGGAATAAGCTCAGCAGAGAGAGTATTTCTGCAATTTGCATAGATTCAGAGGAGTCTGTGTAAAGACACTTAATTTTACAGGAAAATATGCTTATTTTACAGGATTAATATTTATATTTCATTATTTGATACACATGGCTTACCCACGGTGTCTTGTGAGATTGTGGTACATTTTATGCTGGGTATTTGCACAAAAAAGAGCATTTAAATATTTTTCTCTCCTTTCCTGCCCCACATCTATTAAATTCCCTCTCATTTCTTTTCATCTCCTATGAACCAAACCACCTCTCCCCACTCTTTATCACATCCTACTTTTTTCCCAAGAGCCTCCACACATTTTCCAGAGCTGACACAGCCTTCAGCAGTTAAAAACTGCAGGAGCTGAACCCATTTCCTCCTTGGGACTTAGATGAGCTGAGAAGATTCTTTCTCCTGCCTTTCCTGAGACAATGCCAAGCTCTTTTTCTCCTGCTGCATGTGGGATAACTCCTGACTGTTGTTCCCCTGCCTTCTCCAGAGTGGTGCCATGACAATGGAGTTAACTACAAGATTGGGGAGAAGTGGGACAGGCAAGGGGAGAATGGCCAGATGATGAGCTGCACCTGCCTTGGGAATGGAAAAGGAGAATTCAAGTGTGAACCTCGTAAGTGTCTTTGTGCTGTTAGTCTGAGCTCTCATTCAGCAAGTCTCAGCATCTCAGCTCTGTCCTGCCAGGGGGACAAGCAGACTATCAGTGTGTCTGGTTCAGGCTGAACTGGTGACAGCTTCAGTCTGTTCTCACAAGAGATGAAGGCATAAATCTCACATTCCTGAGCTTGAAAAGAAGAAAACCTTTTGTTAGCTCAGGTCAGAGCACACTGAGCACCTGTCTGCCTCTGGCCCTGGAGCTGCACACCAGGGACATGTCACTGTCTCAGAGGGGTGGATTGCCCCAGCTGGACTTTCCTGCAGGGCCTGTTGCCTCAAGCTCCTCTGGCCTTCACAATGTGACTTAAACTGCATTGCTCATGTCAGGAAAATACCCCTCTGCTGGAGGTTAAAGTGTCTGGAGAGCTGTGAACATGTCTGATGTTCCCCTGCCAGTCAGGGAGCCTCTGGTCAGACAAGGGGAGCACACTTCCCCAGGGGCTCCCCTGCTGAGCACCAGGCTGCTTTGAGAGTGCTTAAATCCAAGCCCAGGCCCTGCCCCTGAGCTCTGCCTGTGCCTCCACAGATGAGACCACGTGCTATGACGATGGGAAGATGTACCACGTTGGGGAGCAGTGGCAGAAGGAGTACTTTGGGGCCATCTGCTCCTGCACTTGTTACGGAGGACAGCAGGTAAGCAGGAGGGGGGTGTTGTGTTGGACACAGGGGAGGCTGTGCTGGGCTGCACTTAACCAGACTGCTGGGTTTCAGGTCATGGAAGGAGCCAAAACGGGCCCAAATAAGGAGAGAAGTAATTAGGAGAGCTGCAGTACTTGCACTGGTGCCTGTCTGGTGTAACACAGGAGCAGCCTCATTGGTGCTGCTGGCTCTAGCCTCATGTATGAATGATCATGAATTAATGGCTTTAAGCTGAAGGAGAGTAGATGTAGGTTGGATATGAGGGAGAAATTCTTCCCTGTGGGGGTGGTGATGCCCTGGGACAGGTTACCTAGAGAAGCTGTGGCTGACCCATCACTGGAAGTGTCCAAGGCCAGGTTGAATGGGGCTTGAAGCAGCCTGGGATAGTGGAAGGTGTCCCTGCCCGTGGCAGGGGAGTGGAATGGGCTGAGCTTTAGGCTCCCTCCCAGTCTGGGATTCTGTGAGCCCTGGCAGCTCACTGACGGCCCGTTCTGTCCCTGCAGGGCTGGCGCTGTGACAACTGCCGCAGGCCCAGCGTGGAGGTGGCCCCCGAAGGCTCTGCTGGCCACACCTACACACAGTTCACACAGAGGTACCACCAGGCCACCAACACTGTGAGTACAGCTTTCCTTCTCTTCCCCGTCCTGGTGTGAGTCTGGCACAGGTGGCGGGGTCGCAGCGGGGGGTTCGTGCTCCCCAGTAGTGCATGGCAGCCCCAGTACACACACACCTGCTTGAGCTCACCCCCCACACACACCACCACAGTCCCAGCAGGGCCTCGATGCATGCTCGGAGGCAGTAGTGCATGGAGTGATTTCCAGCTGCGTGCTTTGTGCTGGGAAACAGCCCCAGGCGCTGCCGGCAGCTCCCAGCACAAAGCACACCCAGGACAGAGCTCTAACTGATTTCCTTCCCTCCCGACAGAACGTCAACTGCCCCATTGAGTGTTTCATGCCCCTAGATGTACAGGCAGACACACAACATCCACGGGGAAAGTAACATCGAGCAAGACTGCTTGCGGCCATGGCAACAGACAAACCAAAGTGTAAACCCCTATGTGCCACGTTACCATCCAAACTGGAGTGATGCTAGCAAAACTGCATCTAGTGAGAATGGCCCCCTGCTCTGGAGCCATTTTCCCAGCTTAAGCTCAACTCACAGCTTCTCCAAGCGCCACTCTTGGAGTGTTTCAGACTTTTCTCATGATTGATAGCAATTGTCTTGGTTTTGCTCAAAGGGTTGAATTCCAGTCAATATTTTCAAATTTAAAGAGGGCAAGGAAAAAAAAGGAGAGGAGGGGGAGAGGTTGTAAATCATAAATTCGGTGGGGGATCAAAATGCTGATGGGGAGGGAGGGTGTAGAAATTCAAAGTTCCCGTGCTATGCAAGGACATTTGAGTACAACAATACTGAGGTTTAGGGATAGGAAAGTCCACCAAACACTTCTGCTTTCACATAAGCGTGCAGCCAGCAATAAGATAGGAACAGCAAATCCAATCACTGTGATATTTAAAATATGCACAGTCCTAATTCTTTCTTGATGATCCTAGTATTTTTCTAGCTGTATCTTTATATCTCATACTGTTATTTATCAGTTTTGTTCCCCTGACCTTCAAGTGTTTTTATATGGGAATAAAATGTATGGAAGACACTTAGTATGCAGTTGACAAAAGAGGAATTTGGTGTAATTATGATCAGTGATTATTTTTATACTGTAAGTGCCAAAGCTTTACTACTGTGGAAAAGAAAAAAAAACCCAACTCTTTTAATAAAAAGATTTACAAACCAGATGTGTAGTTTAAGTGATTCTCTTTGCTGCCATGGAATTTAGGATGAAGATGATTATCCTCAGCTGGATTATTCAGAGGTGGATAATTCTGAGCGGGATGATTCAGAGCTGGAGTAACATTGCCTTGACACGAGATGGAACAAACATCCCCAAGAAGAGTGAAGTAAACCTGGAGAGAATATTGGTAGAGCAGTTTGTTAATTAAAGGCTTCCAGCTGCACCCCTGCCCCTGTAGAGCGCAGACAGTGGTAGGTATGGCACCGGCAGGAGGCACAGGCTTGCTTTGGGGCAACAGGGGAAGGGAGGGAAAGGCAAACAGCCCCTGCTTCGCACATGAACTGAGCTAGAGCTGATTCCGTTCCTAGAATTCAATAAGCTTTCAGTGGCTGAGGTGCCAGAATTAGTGACGCAGTCCAAACCTGTGAATTTCAATGTGTCCAAAGCTTCAAAACCCAGCAGGAGACAGGCACCAGCTGGGTCTAAGCCTGGGTGTTACAGGCACAGGCCCCCTGTCTCCTGTGCTTCTACCTCATGGCAGGGAGGGAGGTAAACAAAAGGCTCCTCACAACCCTTTTGATGAGAGTGAACCAAGCCAGCAGTGAGTCCCTTTGCTTGCTCTGCCAGGACCTGTGCAGCCTTTGCAAATGCAGAACAGGCCAGGTCCTGTCAGGATTGCTGAGCCCCCTCCCCTCGGCTGCACACGCACTGTACTGCTCCAGCCACTGGCATTCTCTGGACCCAATAAAGCATCACATGAACACTCCATTTGGCTTCTTGACATGTGGCAGCTGCCATCAGGGATTGCTATCTACAGAGCACCCCAAACCTCTGCAAAGAGTAGGATGATTGCAGCAGCAGTCAGTTCTACCCCACCAATGCTCAAAAGCCAAACATGTCCCTGAAAAAACCTGAGAACTAAAACTGGCCTAGACAAAAACACAGAGGAGTAATTTCCCATTAAACCAGATGTGAGGGCTACATATTTTGGACCAGAGAACAACTCTGCAATGATCCTTTCATAGTCACTTTGTCACTAAATAATTCACCAACACACTGGAGGGAGTCAGAGCCCACCTCCTCTCCTCTGCCACGTCTCTTGTACCAGCAGCAAACACCTCCCCTGCCCACAGGGAGCATTTCAAGATAAAGTAATTTAAACAGCACTTTTCTCCAAGCTCCCTGTAGAGGTTTGTCTGTGCCTTAAAGCACATGGTCCTCACAGCTATGCCAAGCCCTGCAGAATTTAAGCCCTTGGCAGTTTTTTTCCAGAATAGGAAGCACATCTCCACAGAGCTTGTCTGCTCAGCTTTGGGTAGAGCTCAGGAACAACCAGAGTCAGGGCTCTCTACTCCAGGGAAAAGTCCCTTGGTGGCTGAAGAAGAAAAAAAACCCCATCTGTTACTGGCTGCCAAGGCCCAGAATGATTCCTCCCTGCTCTCTGTTCACATCCACGTTTTAGGAGCTGTTGTCCTGCCAGCACAGGACATGCCAGGGTGCCACAGGTGCCAGTGCAAATCCCAGCCTGGCAGCAGCTCCTCAGAACACATCAGCTGAAGGGACACTCCCTACATTCCCTTCCTTCTGGGAATTGACACCAAGCAGAGCTCACAGTCTGCTTTTAATCCCTGCAAACATCCAAGGCAGAAGCAGATCAGCACACCTCAGGAGGGACACCTTGAGACCACCACAGCCCTTTCCTACAACCACTCCCACAGCTTCAGGGGAAGCTTCCTTCAGGGGGAAGGTGCCAGGCTAGCTGAAATTGTCACTGCAGCCCAGGGGACAAGCCACTCCCAGAGACATTTCTGTGAAGTCACACCTGCAACCAGACCAGAGATTTTTATCAACCTTTATCCACTCAAGTGAGGCAGGATCGTCAAGAGCTCTTGTTTGGGACATTAAACAATCCAATTTCCCCCCTCTGACAACTCCTGCCTGTCCTTCAACCTTACCACAGGCACAGCAGGAGGCAAAACCATCCCTCTGCAGGTGCTGAGATGTTGTGTGTAAGTCATGCAGCAAAAGTGAGGCAGCAGGCAGGTCCTAGATAGAGGTATCAGCTGAGGTAGACATTTCCTATCTCCTGCAGATCTCACCTGGGAGATCAGTACCTATTAACTGCCTTCAGTAAAACAAACTGCCCCAAGGACAGCAAACAAGGGATCAGGGGAATCAATACACAGAACAGGAGCTGCCAGATTCTTCCTGCCAGCCTTTGTTTTAGCCAGTGCTGTAGAAGATGCAGGTAAAGAATGGACAGAGGGGATTCCCTGGAGAACCTCACAGCAGGGTCTGTGCCAGCTGCAGCCACAACAGCAGGACACAGAAGACATGTAAGGAACACTGTGGACTCTCCTCTGTGGAAGAGTCCCAAACCCCAACTTTTAAAGTAAAACTCCAAGCAATGACAATTTACTGGAAGGAACAGCACAGAAAACAGTCAGAGGCCAGGGTTTGGGTTAGCACAGCAAAGGGGCCAGCCAGGAAGAAATGGACAATTTTTATTTTGGATTGCAGTCTTAATCCATGCCAAAAAAGTAGAATGCTCTCTACCCTGTCCTGCCTCATCCAGTCACTTGGAAATAATCCATTGTAGAGTCAGAAAAGACAAAATGATCCATTGTGGAGGTCAGAAGAGAGGAGTCTGCTCCCTTTCAGGCTGGAGCAGGGGCAGAGGGAATGACTGTTAAAGGAAAACTGGTGTGGACTATGGTACCTTAAATAATTCACCTAGGAAGCGTCTCTTTGCTTTGCTCCATTTGAACCAGTCTGGATCAAAGAGACAATCAGGTAAAACAAAAGCCATGGCCACAGTCACAGAAAGTCAGCAGCACCCCCAGATTTCCCCCCTCCCAGGTCCATCTCCCACCTGGGCAGCCCTGCTTGAGCCAAGGGCACACTGCACACTCCCTGCTCTGCACCAGCTGAGAGCTGAGCCCACAGAAGTGTTTATTGAAAAACTCTGGGCTGCTCCTGGGCAAAACTGAACAGATTTTATACAATGGAACCAAAAAGAGAAAATCCCTTTGGAACAGGTGCAGTGATTGCCAGCAAAAATGTGTCTGTGCTCATCCTGCACTTCTGTCACTGTGCTCCACATTTTCACTTTGCTTTTTCCCAGACTTAAGTTAAAATCTGCTTAATGCAAACTGCAGACAGCAGAGAAGGGAAGTGGCTCCAGACACTTCCAGCCTGTGAACTCTGCTCTGCCCCCAGTATGGGGACAGGCCTGTAAATGGCTCTTCTACCTTGGAGAAAGCACTGGCAAGGCACAGAGTGTAGGGCAGGATTCAGAGCACCAAACCCCAGAGTGCCTCGTGCAAAGGAGCTGCTCCCCTTTCTTCCCAGGGAAGAGGACAATGGATTAGAAGTACTGCTGACCCAAAAAAACCCCACCAACTCAACTTAGCTCAATGCAAGTCTTTATCAGTTCCACGAGAAGCTGAGCAGAAGCCAGGCTTTCACACCATTCCACAGGCCAGCTACTGAATTAGTAGAGTCTGGACCATAAAACCTACCTCAAAAATAAATCTTTTTCCTGAGGACACAGAATTTGGGTGATGGGGACCACACAGACAGCAGGTAGCTAACAACTGTATGTTTATTTGCAAAAGACACTGATTTTCTACACTGAAAGCCAACTTGTACCTCTCCCTTCTCCCTGAACACGGGGAAAGGCTCTCCCCAGAGTGACCAACTCTTGCTAAGCACAGGCTGCAGGAGCCTCCCAGTTACACCAGTGACATTTGGCTGCTGGTGAGGCCGTGCCCAGAGCGGGCTCAGTGGTGGAACAGACGGAGGTTGGTGTGGATGAGGGTGATCCCCAGCTCGTTGCAGGCCTCGATCACGACGTCGTCGGCAGCCGAGCCCGATGGGGCGGCGATGAACTGCACTCCACTCTGCACAGACAGGGAGGAGGGCAAAGGTCAGAGGATGGAAACCCAAAATTCCCCCCAGAAGGAGCTGGCAGTACCAGTTTTTCATCCACATCCCACTGAACAAAGGCTTCCAGTCCCAAAGNTTGAACCAGTCTGGATCAAAGAGACAATCAGGCAAAACAAAAGCCATGGCCACAGGCACAGCAAGTCAGCAGCACCCCCAGATTTCCCACCTAGGCAGCCCTGCTTGAGCCAAGGGCACACTGCACACTCCCTGCTCTGCACCAGCTGAGAGCTGAGCCCACAGAAGTGTTTATTGAAAAACTCTGGGCTGCTCCTGGGCAAAACTGAACAGATTTTATACAATGGAACCAAAAAGAGAAAATCCCTTTGGAACAGGTGCAGTGATTGCCAGCAAAAATGTGTCTGTGCTCATCCTGCACTTCTGTCACTGTGCTCCACATTTTCACTTTGCTTTTTCCCAGACTTAAGTTAAAATCTGCTTAATGCAAACTGCAGACAGCAGAGAAGGGAAGTGGCTCCAGACACTTCCAGCCTGTGAACTCTGCTCTGCCCCCAGTATGGGGACAGGCCTGTAAATGGCTCTTCTACCTTGGAGAAAGCACTGGCAAGGCACAGAGTGTAGGGCAGGATTCAGAGCACCAAACCCCAGAGTGCCTCGTGCAAAGGAGCTGCTCCCCTTTCTTCCCAGGGAAGAGGACAATGGATTAGAAGTACTGCTGACCCAAAAAAACCCCACCAACTCAACTTAGCTCAATGCAAGTCTTTATCAGTTCCACGAGAAGCTGAGCAGAAGCCAGGCTTTCACACCATTCCACAGGCCAGCTACTGAATTAGTAGAGTCTGGACCATAAAACCTACCTCAAAAATAAATCTTTTTCCTGAGGACACAGAATTTGGGTGATGGGGACCACACAGACAGCAGGTAGCTAACAACTGTATGTTTATTTGCAAAAGACACTGATTTTCTACACTGAAAGCCA
The DNA here is from genome assembly GCA_013400635.1 of Hypocryptadius cinnamomeus. Lineage (NCBI taxonomy): Eukaryota > Metazoa > Chordata > Aves > Passeriformes > Zosteropidae > Hypocryptadius > Hypocryptadius cinnamomeus. The sequence goes on along the minus strand of VYZP01070194.1, from coordinate 162,777 downwards.
ACTTGTACCTCTCCCTTCTCCCTGAACAAGGGGAAAGGCTCTCCCCAGAGTGACCAACTCTTGCTAAGCACAGGCTGCAGGAGCCTCCCAGTTACACCAGTGACATTTGGCTGCTGGTGAGGCCGTGCCCAGAGCGGGCTCAGTGGTGGAACAGACGGAGGTTGGTGTGGATGAGGGTGATCCCCAGCTCGTTGCAGGCCTCGATCACGACGTCGTCGGCAGCCGAGCCCGATGGGGCGGCGATGAACTGCACTCCACTCTGCACAGACAGGGAGGAGGGCAAAGGTCAGAGGATGGAAACCCAAAATTCCCCCCAGAAGGAGCTGGCAGTACCAGTTTTTCATCCACATCCCACTGAACAAAGGCTTCCAGTCCCAAAGATGCTCCTTAAGGGAGCAGGAAGTTCTTTCTTTCTGCTGCTCAGAAATAATCCCAAAATGGTTCCTTTGGAAGCAACAGGCCTTGGCTTGATATTCCTAAATGGTTTAATAAACTTAATCCTCTATTCATCCCAAATCAACAAAATGAGCAATGACTGGATAATTACTGTCCATGTGAGAGCTGTAACCACCAGGAACATCCTTCCCAGGATCTGCTATCCTAGTGCAGGGATTTTGCTCAGCAGTGCACACAGAATGAAAAGGACAAGCTTGGGCTGCACAGCCATTGCCCTGGAGCCACCCCAGCCTCCTGGAGCCACCCCAGCCTCCTGGCCCTGCCACGGCCTTACCCGCTTGGCTCTGTCGACGTTATCCCTAAAAGGGAAGAAGGCATCGGAGCTGAGGGACACAGCAGACAGCTTGGCAATCCACTGCTTCTTCTCTGCTTCTGTCAGCTGCTTGGGCACCTCTTCAAACATGGCCTGCCACTTCAGCAGATCCTCATCCTGCAGGCACGAGAAGCCAGCTCAGCCCCAGAGCACACAGCTCCCCCTGTTCCCTGCCAGGGGGATGAGTGATGGCCTCCCTCTGATCCCAGGATTTCTGCTCCATGACTCTGCTGCTGGGAACTTCATACCAGAGGGCTTAAAACACATCAGCACCATCAGCCCTTTCTGCATCCTTTTAACTCCTTCCCTCCCCTCACCACAGGACCTGAGGGATTCCTTCTCTCCCTCCTGAATTCCAAGATGCTCTGCCTGCAGTGTGCTGCTCCATGAGTGCCAGCAGGCATCTGGTAGATGACTTAACCCATGACCAACGGCAGCTCAGTTTATGATTCACCTTCTGAAACAGCAACTGATCCAGTTCTTTAAAAAAGCAACTACCCACAAGGTGATTCACAAGGTCCCTAATCCAGCTCTTGGCTTTTGATACTTAAAAAGGACATACTATTTTGTTGTCTCACTATGGCCTGTAAAGGGAAGGTCAGAATTTGGATTCTGGGAATCCAAAGTGCCACACAAACAAACAGCTCTGTGTGAGAAGGAGCCACTGATAGGGCAGGGGGAACTGGAACATCAACTGGAGCTTTAACCCATCCCTCACTGCTGGGAAGAACCAGCAGCTGAAGCCAGGCTGCTCACTGAGGCACAGGGCAGGCTCCAGCTCCCGGGGCTGTGGGTGCAGTATGGGACGGGAAAATCAGGACACTTTGCCATGGGGCCAGTAAATGACCTTGGGGGATGGATCACCATCCTGGGCCCGGAATGCCCCAGCTCTGGAGTGAGCCATTCCCACACACACCAGGTGTAACTCGCACAGAGAGCTGGTGTGGCAGGAGCTGCGCCGCGGGGGAGGCCGTGGCAGCCCTCACCTCTCCGATGGTGTCGGTGACGTACTGGTCGATGGCGTTGGAGATCTCTGCCCTCTTGACGCCCGCCTTGAACCTCATGGCCAGCACGCGGGGGTGGTGCCGCAGCCACCAGTTGTTGGCCTTGTCCCCGGCCAGGCGCGTGCAGTGGATGCGCGACTGCTGCCCCGCGCCGATCCCGATCACCTGCAGCACCACACAGGGATCAGAGCCAAAGACCTCCCCCAGGACAGCTGCTCCTCACCCAAAGAAGGTGTAGGTGATGAGTGGGGGCATGGCTGCATTGCTGATCTGTGAATTGCAGCTGCTCTTTGCAGCTGACGGTCACACTGGAACACTGATGGTCTTTCACCCTCCTAAATAACACAGCCCCAGCCATCAGAGTCAAAGCCTTAACCTCAGGGGAGTGACACAATTATGGACCCTTGCCTCTTCTGGAAAGGGGCACTTCAGTCAGAGTGTTAATGGCTGAGCCCAGGTCACCCAAACACCATCATCTCTCCGCTGAGTCAGGCACACACAGCTTAGCCACATCAGCTGAGAGGTGCAGTGGATGAGGAGCAGTTTGTCTGGCAAGGCTGATAAGGAAGTAAGCCCACTGCTCACTCAGGAATGCTGGTCAGTGGCACTGTTACATCCATGAATTGTCAAGGCCCTGGAGCTACCACACATCTCCTATGCTGCCATCTGCCAGAATCCAGGCTTTTTGAAATAGCTGCTGCTAACCCTATTTAACAGCACTTGTGCTTGATCTCTAACAGATAAGCAAAATCCACACAGTGGTTTTATGTCAAGGAAGCTGCTAGGAAAACACAGCACTGGCTCAGCTTCTGCAGCCAGACCCAGCCACCAGGGATGTCAGACCTGGGCTGGTAACTTTTGTCCATCCTATGGGTCCTGCTTCCTACGGAGAACTCCTGCCATTCCATTCTGGAGAGCTGACAGGAAACAAGTCTTTCCCATCATTTCCTGCTCAGCCACAGCTGAGCTGTTCTCCAGACTGTTCTCCAGGGACACAGTGCTGAGGCTTGAGGTGCTGGCCAGTGCCTCAGAGTTCCCAGCTCAGACTGGGACAGATGGTAAAGCCATAAGTAGCAGGCTGCCCTCAAAGAATGACTCATTTGTCTTCCCATTCATCAAGACACGGTGACTTCAGCTCTTACCAGAACCATAAAACATTCTGCTGGATCCTGTTCCCCCAAGGAGCAAATGAAAGCCTTGGGAAGCTTGGGCTGCTATCAGATATAATCTGCTCAGCCATAACTGAAGTCACCAGTGTGTAATAAACCCACAGGGATATTGGTGGTACCACAAACACTGGACAGACACAAACTTTCTTACAGTTTAGTGGCACCTTGCCCCTGGCAAACACTGCTGATGTCCAACCTCTGCTCTCAACCCACCCACTTACACTTCCAAGGGACCCTGGACCCAAAGGAGCTCGACAGCAGCTGCACACTGGTGTGTTATCACTTCCACAGAGGTTTATCCTCCCTCCCAGCACCAAGGAGAGGGCTGGCTGTGTCCCACAGCACACCAGGAACTGCCACCCAGCCCTTCAGAGTGGGACTCGCAAGGCCAGGCTAAGGCAGGCATTTTTAGCTGGGGATGCAGATGTTGGAGAGTACCCAGACTGACTGCTGCTAGCAGGGGCCAGAACACCATGAGTTTCTAATGCTTGGGATGTCCTGTGTCCTTTCCCAGCCAGAATGGTGTCTCAGCCTTCATCATGTCCTTGTGAGCTGTGGCCTGGCACTCCTGTGATGGAACAGGGTGCTCTGCTACCTCTCAGCATCCAAGAACCTTTCTAAAGAAAGCCTTTCCCTTTCCTCTGTGGACCACTCAAAGTATTTCACTTTTTTCATGACCTAAATTTTGTCAAGAGATGAGTAACTAAATTTTGGCTCGTATTCAAGGACTCCAAAATGGCAGGGACTTTGTACTTCAGTTGATCAAAGTGATGCAGCCTGTAAATTCTTCACAAGCATCCCCACATCTGCAGAGGTTTATCTGTAACACTGGCTCAAGCCATTGTTTTGCCTTTTTTAAAAGCACAGGTTTTGATGGAACACTGCTGGGGAAGATTTCCTCAATCCAGCCTGGAATTTCTGGTCTAAAGAAGAGAAATCAGTAGGTTTTAGCTTTTCTGCTTAATAACACAACCTCTAGACTTGTACCTGCATCTCCCCTCACACTGGCCTGTACCTATTCCCTGCCTTTTTCACTTTATAAAATCCTTCTTCCTACACCTCATCACTCCCTGCCCCACATGGTGCCCTTCCCCCCAACAAAAACACAGCCAAACCTTCAAAACCATCCAGAAAGGAGCCACTCCCCCACTTTCCTACACAAAAATTAATTATGTTTCTTTCAGAGCCTAATCTCCTGGGAATCCAAAAGTGATTAAGCAGAGCCTATTAAGTGTGAGCAGTGAAAGCAGACAGCAGCACAGGGTGAGTAGAAAAAAAAAAAATCTATCAACAGAAAAAAGACTGGGTGAAAATTAAGAATTACTTGACTAAAAACACTTTGGTTCACAGGAGAGTCAAGCACACTCCATAGCTGGAGTGCTGTGCAACAGCACAGAGTGGATGAGATGGATAATGCCCAAAGGATTCTTGCAAAATGATCCAGACTGGTCTGGGTTTACTCATATTTACCCTGGATAATGAATGAAAACAAAAACCCCTAAAGACACTTGGAAATATAAAAATCTAATAAAGGACTTGACCACTTGGAAGACAAACAAAACAGGGAAGTCACTGGGAAAGCATAAGGTAAATTAACAGGTTTGTTTTATGGTAATGTACAGAGAATAAAGAAAGAATAATTTTAAATTGCTAATTTAAAACATGATGGTGTCATCAAAGCAAGTGTAAATCAACGTGGTACAAGCTGAAAGTCAGCCAGAACAAGTGGAAGTGTTTATTGCAATTAGTGGCAGCTGGCTTCCTGCAAATGAAGTGACACTCAGGTCCAGAAATGCTTCCCACTCCACACTTTCCTGGAATGCACTAACACAGCTACCTTGCTGGAGGGGCTGATGTCTCATACACCAGAGCTTTCCTAGGCATCCCCATTTCTTAGGGATGCTGTGAGGCTGAAATAACCCCTGGAAAGCAAGCTGGACTTCCCAGGCTTGATCCCTGAGGAGCAGATGAAGTGTAGCAATGTGGAAGGTGCTTCCCACATGAAAATCTGCAAGCCCCCTCTGCAGCCCAGCCAGCTGAATCCCTGCCTGCCCAGGCTGCCTCTCCCTGCTCCCTCCCTTCCATATGGTACATCCATTACCACACACACTCTGGAAACATCTGCAGCACCACGCTCAGCCCAGACTTGCAAAAGCACTGGGGAAATTGGAAATCGCTACTGTGATGAGGGGAAAGGAGCAAAGACAGGGACACCTTTGTTCTGGGGCTATGAGATCTAACACTGCTGAGTGCAGAGAATCATTTAAAAGAAAAAACAAAAACCCAACATAAAGCAGAATAAAAGACAAATGCTCGATCTCCAGAGACATCACCTGAGGAACTACAGAGCACACAACCCCAGGAAGTTCTGTGAGACAGCACTGCAGCCTTTTCAGGCTGCACCAACAACCTGACAAACACACATCAGTGCCAATGCAGGGAGAGCACTGCAGCTCAGTCTCAGTCTCTACCTGTAGGGTTCACTCTCTGATCCATTTTGCTGATTTATGATGTACCAAAGCTCAAAAACATTCTGTGCATTTTTCTTCTGTATTTTTTTAAGCTATCCAGGCCTACTGAAAAACTTCCATGGAGAGCAAAGAGCCAGCTAAACAGCACCATTACAAGAATGATCTGCTGGGCAACAATACAACTTTCAATATATTTACACCAACTTTTAGATAAATTCTTTAGGCTGAACACCTGGTGACGACTTTGAAAGAACAGACTTTTTTAAAATTCAAGATTCAAACTGAAAGAGGAGAAGTTTAGGTTAGGTATTAGAAAGAAATTCTTCCCTGTGAGGGTGGTGAGGCCCTGGCACAGGTTGACCAGAGAAGTTGTGGCTGCCCCATCCCTGGAATTGTTCCAAGCCAGGCTGGACAGGGCTTGGAGCAACCTGGGATAGTGGAAGATGTCCCTGCCCATGGCAGAGGCAGGATGAGATGGGCTTTAAGGTCCTTTTTAGCCCAAAATCACTGTGTGACCATATGATTCATTATCTCAATTACACATTCAATAATGCCTCTATAAATTCCACCATCCATCATCAGCTTTTTAAAAAAATACAGTCGGGGAAAACAGAAGATTTTTATTACCCCAGAGGGGTGAAAAAAAGAAAGCATATCCCATCTTTCTAAGGAAAAAGTGAAAATAAAGAAGCATTTGGACAGTCAGAATCCAGCTGAGAAACCTACTGTAATTTCCTAAGGCTCTACACCAACTACAACACTCCCTGAGAAAAATGATGTGAAAGAACAGAGTAGTTAGAAAGAAATGACTCAAGGCCACAGTGCAGAAGCATGTAAGAACTTTTCCAACCCCACCAACGAAAGATCCAGCCCTGCCATGCCCATGAAAAAATGGCACAGCAAGGTTTTGAAGCAGCATCTTGAGAAGCAACTGAAGGGCAGCTCCTCTGGCCCTGTCCAGCAGCTCCCCACGTGCTGGAGGGTTTTCCAGGCCTGCCTGTGAGCAGGGGGGTGGGGAAGCCCTGCTGCAGCTCCCTACCTGGCCATCCTTGGCATAGCAGACCGAGTTGGACTGGGTGTACTTGACAGCGATGCTGGCCACGATCAGGTCCCGGACAGCAGCCTCGGGCAGCTGGAACAGAGCACCACTGTCAGCACCACCCTGACACCCCAGCCAGCACAGCCACTGAGCCACACACAGGGAGAACAAGGCAGCTAAAAACACCCTGCTCTGGTCAATTAGCGGCTAATTTTGTTTAGATTAAAACCCATGAATGGTTGGTTTGGCAGCTGATCTCCCAACTCTCAGGGGTTAAGACTCAGTCTCAGTGGGTTCCATCACTGGCCTTCAGCCTGAAAACTCCTCTGCATTCACTGTCATCAGATGTGCTCAGAGGCAAAAACCAGGACCACAACAATTAGAACAGCTCCCAAAATCTGTATTATTTTTAAGTTCCATTCCTAATTTAGGAAAACTATTTTTATTACCTCAATATCTGAACTTGCTTCTGAGCCCATGACTAATAGTGTGCTCATTAATGTCTGATCTCATTCTCATTAAAAAAAAAAAAAAAAAAAAGACAAAGAAATCACTGAAAACTTTCTGGTGATGTGGGCTCTAATTGCTGAGCAATAGCAGCCAGGCCAGAGTTTATACAAGACCATGCACACAAAAGGGTGAGGTAAACAATGAGTCAGGAGATGTGATGGATCCTTAGCATATGACTGTCTCACCATAAAAAATTGCACATGGTAGCTTCTTGTTTACAAAGAGTATTTACAAATATTGTGGTAGTCTGAGATAATGGAAAAGGTCCAGCTCCTCTTATTTATCCAAGGAATCAAAACAAAGGAAAGCTATCTTGATTTACTCAAGTATATTAGGTCCAAAAAGTCTGCTGCATTGTTTACTAAGAGCCAGTTAAACCTCATTAAAATAATTTAGGAGCTCTTGAAATTGCCCAGTGGTAAATTCCCTGATGGTGGCACAGCAGTGCATTCATCCCATGTGTCTTTAAGCTCATTTATCTCCCACACTCACGTTTTTGTTCTTGGTGACGATGTTCTTGAACAGCGAGCGGTCGATGACCGCGTTGTTCCTCTTCTGCATCAGGTTCAGGCCATAGAGGGTCCGGACCTCCAGGTCATCAGGCTCATAGTGGGGATCCATCTGAAAGCCAGAGACAGCCCAATAAAGCACTTTTACACCAAAACCTACACTTTTCCAGTTTTCACACAGAGGGGAAAAACATGCACACACACACAGAGCCTTCCAGAGGAAGGCAGGAATATTTGGAGCTGCTTCCTACATGCCTCAAGCTACGACTCCCAGCCCTCTGTGGTATTCAAGGAACAGTGAATGTGATTCTCTCCAGAGCTGCACTCTCCATCAGAGGGGCACATCTCCATCCCAGCTGGAAGCACAATTAATTTACACCAGCCCAGGAATCAGGTTAACTGGAACTGTGACACTGCACTCAGGTCCACCCATGCATGGCCTTACTCAGAATTTTGGGAGCCCTAGCTGAGGTTTCAGACAGGAAACAACCCAGACTAAGGTGACCAGCTCTAAATAGGAGCATGCACACGCTTTATGTGGTTTTCCTAATCCACTGAAATGTTTCAGACCAACTTTCCTTAGCATTGCTCTGCATTCAGCCCTGAAGATACAGGCTTCACCAATGTGACCTCATCCTTGTGAAGTTAATTGAATTCCAGGAGGTAATCAGCTGCCAAGACTGACTGCAATTTCATTCCTTCTTGCCTGAAGCTCCTGAGCCAACTTCTCCAGCTCCCCTGGCAGCTACACTACAATTGCAACTTCAGCTAAGCCTTGGATTTGCTTTTTGTGATGCTATAGTGAAGTTCTCTGCTCATTTGTCTCTCAGAGGCAGCAGAAATTGGACCTGACAGCAATCTGTGATCCGTGAGTCATGTTCACCAAAACTGGGTGATTTCAGAGTCCCAACAATCACTGCAGGAACTAGCAAGGCAACCTGACACTGACTTGACCACAGAATATTAATATTGCTTGACAAGCATGCTGGCTGCAGCATGTGAAGGTGCATCATCTCAGGTCCAAAGTGTCTGTGCTTCCAGCTTCATCCCTGAGTGGAGCAGGGGTACAAACCTGGAGGACACAGTAAGCACCGTTCTTCTTTTTGGAAAGGATTTTGAGAGCTTCTTCCTCATAGCCAGGAGCCACCACACCATCAGACACCTGCAACACAGAGAGATTTCAGCTTCCACAGGAGAAAAATGAAACAGGGGCTAAGCCTGAAAGCTGCAGCAGCCATTTCCTGCACTGAAGACACTTCTCTTGGGGTCTGTCTGTATCCTACAACAGCAAAAGCACTGTTACAATATGGGTTTCAGTCCTGGAAACAAAAACCAGCAGAGCATTGTGAGCTCCTGGCAGAAGTTAGTAAAAAGCACCCCACATCCCACTAATCAGAATGGAACTAATATCCTCCTCCAGGGGGAAACAGTTTGACCATGACATCCCCACTTCTCAGCCCTAACAGTAAACGTGGCTTAAAATCCAATAAATCCTTATTTCAACAGTGACACTCCTGAGGAGGCAAAAACCCTGGAAACAGAGCTGTTAAGCATGGAAACTGAGAGTTTGCATTCATCAGTGCCATGAAGCAATACACAATTTCCCCATTTGTGCCTTACAGTGTGGGTGAGGTTTTTCTCATTTTCAGCAGCACTGTACCAAAAGTTACCCTCACAAACCAGCTAAATACACTCTTTCATTTGTTTGGCATCATAAAATCACGGAATGGTTTGGTTTGGAAAAGGCCACCTCACTCCATCCTCCTGTTGTGGACAAGGACACCTCCCACTAGACCAGACTGCTCCAAACCTAAAAGATTCTGTGATTCTAAGGAAAAAGCACAGCCTAGGAAGTGGCTGAGCCTACATGTAAGTGGCAGGTAGCAACCTATTTCCAAATTCCTGCCTTGGGCAAGGGGCTGGCCATCAGCATTGCAGTCCTTCTTTTCTCTCATGACAGCTGCTCAACCAGACATTTGTGACAGCCTAACAAGGGCTCCTTTCCAGAGGTTTGCAATCATCTCGTGGAAAGCAGCATTGCCAGCTCTGCTGTTTCACAGGCTCCAGCACACAGCCAGGTGATAATTGGTAGGGAAAAAAAAAAAACATCTAAAGACTGGTGTAAATTCTGCACTCCAGATCAGAGGATGACACAAATGGCCCAGTAAAAGTCCTCCTGGTAAAATGGGTCAGTTTCCAACAAAAAGGCTGTTAGAAACCAATGGCTGCATCTGAAATGATTCTCCTTGATACCCTGGAATGATCTGCTGCTGTCACTGACCTCTCTGGAGATGATCTTGGCAGTAGCCACGTCACAGACATCAGACAGGGCAATGAAGTCACCAAAAGAGGACATCCGATCAGCACCTGAAAAATCCTGATTTTACTCATCTGTCAAACTTCAGCATCAAACAAAGAAAACTCTCCACTCCTACAGTCCAGCCACTTGCTGTGAGAGCTAAGAATTTAATCCCATAGCAAAAATAACCAAAAAAGAGGCCATAAAAGCAACAAGGATGAAAAATCCTACCTCAAACACATGGACCTTTAAATATTCCCATAGTTCAGATATTCTTCCTTCTTCACTGCCTCTGTCAAAGCTCTAACTCTGTAATGACTACCTCCAGCACTGCAAGCAGCCCAGCTGTACCCTTGGTGGCAGGAGGACAAGGAGAGGCAAGGATCACACAGAAAGATTTTAGATGGGAGACAGTTGGAAAAAGAGGAAAGCTTTTAGATGGCTATGCTCCCACCTGGCTTTTCCTGCAAGAAAGCAGATCCAGAAATGTGGCAAATTTTTTCTCCTTTTGTTTTAAAATAAGTATTTTCTATTTAATGGCATAGCTAAGGTGAAATCAATTCCCAACACAAATGCTCCACTACTCAGGAAGGTCAATTCTTCTGTCCCTGCCATTCTAAGGGTTTCTTTTTCTAGCAATCATGCAATGCTTTTGTGAGAGCAACATTCAAAGGTGGTCTGTGAAAAATGAACCCAAGCCAACATGCTGCCTTGTTTTTTGTAATGTCTGCAGATTTTCTAGGAATGCCATGGAAAATGAGAGACGTAGCAAAGTATCTCAGCTAAGCAGAGGAAGCTGGTTTTGTTTACTTTTTTTAGTTTTTGGTGAGCTTTGCAGTACAAAAGCATTTAAAAAAACCCCATCAAATACCAGACAGAAACATCTCTACTCAAGTTAAATATTCCTGAGCAGCCCAATGCTGCTGAATGAGTGTGCTACCAGCACTGCTGTTTATCCAGGTCCTTTAGTCAAAGTCCCATATGTGTTTGTGTGTGTGTGTCTATGTGTGTATGTACAAATTTAAAAATATATCATCTTACAGGTCTTCTATATTCACCAAAGAACAGAATCCAAACTAGTTTTAGCTCTTTGGAACCATATGCAAGGGCTGCTCTCTTGGAAAGCAACTTCTGATAGGCAGTCAGGAAGATCCTTATGGAGAAAACCCCTCTGGAGGAGGAGTGTGGTGCACAGGGAAGAGCAGGGCAAGAGCTGAGGATGCTGCTCAGGTGCTGAGCCCCGAGCTCAGCTCTTTGCACAGGTTTGCCGTGGTTATTTGGAGCCCTCACCTCTGCTCCGGGCGTAGGCAGAGGCCAAGGGCGTCAGGGTCTTGTGCAAGTCGTGCACCATGCACACTTGGGCCTCCTCCTCGCTGAGCGGCACTCCAACAGCAGCACCTAGTGGGAAACACGAGCCAGGGCGCTCCAGCTGCCGCTGCCTGCCCCAGGGCCTGCCCGCGCAGCCGGGGGCGGGGAGCAGGGCCCAGCCTACCTGCGGGACTGACGTGCTTGAAGGAGGCTGCGGCCGGAATGCCCAGCGCCTGCTTGAGCTCCTTCACCAGCTGCCAGGCATTGAGGGCATCGCAGAGGTTGATGAACCCGGGAGAGCCGTTCACCACTGCAAACACAGCACAGGGACACGTTAAAGCAGGCAAAGCCCTCTCCCCAGAGCCTGGAGAGCCAGCACAAAGGATTTCCCCAGAGAGCACTCAAATCACTCCAAACTGTTCTTGCTCAATGACCCTGGCTCCTCAGCAACTGGTGGAGTGCCCAGAAATCCACACCAAGAGGAAAGGCCATTTAAAAGTCTGCTCTCAAAACGTTTTGCTCTGGCCCTGAAAGAAGAACTGCTTGTACTGACACGGCAGCACTGTGAGCATTTCAGCAGACTGGAGGACAAAAGATCATTTCAACAATAATCCAGATTCAGGAGGAGTGAGCATAGCATTGCTCTGCTGCCATACTGGGAGGCTGACTTGCAAGCAAATCAACCTCCAGTGCAGGAATGGAAAAGCTTCCTCAGAGGTCCCAGAGCTGAACTGGGGAAAATGCTGCAACACAAAGCTTCGCTGTTTATTCAGCAGGACAATGCCCACACACATTGAAAGCAGTCTCAAGAACAAGAGCAGTCAGACTTTCCCTCCAAAACAGGGTTTTCCCTCACTACAACCATGCTGTGGCAAGTGGCACACCCTTGTAAAATGGCACAGAGATACACCAGAGCTGTCCCAAATTTTCAAGTGGAACTAGTATCCCTTCCTGCTGCCACCATCAGCAGAAGCAGCATTCTACAAACCCAAGGTAATGACCCCCTGCTCAAATCCATCAAAGAAAGAAAGACAAAACAAAAGAACAAAACCAATTCAAACCTAGAGGAAACCAGCTTGGTTTCTAGGCAGAGTAAATAGTGACAGAAAAAAAAAAGAAAAAAAAAAGGGGAAGATACTAAACAAAGAAACTTGCAAGTAGAAAAGCATCTTAAAAGGATGACGAGGTTTTCCTTTGCAAAATCAGGATCTTATGTCATGCAGAAAGTAAACTACATAAATCTGTTCAAAGCATCTTGGACACACCACCCTACAGCAACAGAGAACACGGAGCTACAATTGGTCTTGTGGGGCTCAACAATGCAGCTTTCCTGTCTCAGACAGCTCAACTTTTAACTGCAAAGTTAGTGCCACTCAGTAATAAAGCAGCTGTGAAGACACTGCTGGCCATCCCCCAGACTAAGGTACAAGATGGTCTTTCAGTTTCAAAGACATGTCCAAGCACCTCCATTCCCAGCTATCCCAGAGCTCCCTGTAGGCCAGCAGAGCCGAGGCCTCACCTGTCAGGGGCAGTTTGGGGCTCGTGGTGTAGAGCTGCGCAGGACTCTGGTGAGGATTCATGCCGTACCTCAGGGGCAGCTGCGACACTCCCTTGCTGTACTCCTTCCTAAAGTAGTCAGAGATGGCTGCATCGTACTGAGCAGTGTGGGTGAAGGCCTGGGGACACAATGGGGGACACTTGTCAACTTAGAAACATCACCTTACAGAGGATTTGGTGTTTAAAAAGGCAAAGAACCTCTTTCAACACGAGCCTGGCCTGGCCCTTCAGGGCAGGAAAACATGACCAACCTTGAGTGCCAGCAGCCGCCGGGTTTCCATGGCAGTGTCTTTGTCCCTCGAGGCTGCCATCTCTTTAGCTACTGCAGCATAGTCTGCAGGGTCACACAGGACTGTCACACGGGCGTGGTTCTTGGCAGCTGCCCGCAGCAAGGCCACTCCCCCTGCAAGAGAGGGGCACCGGCATGGAACACTTCCCTCCTGGACACAGCACCATCAGGGGGCATGGAGCTCTTCCCTCCTGGACACAGCACCATCAGGGGGCATGGAGCACTTCCCTCCTGGACACAGCACCATCAGGGGACATGGGGCACTTCCCTCCTGGACACAGCACCATCAGGGGGCACGGCTGAGGCCAGGAAGGGATGAGCACCATCGCTCCTTTGTGCCAGATGAATGTGTCCCCTCCCTCCAGCACAGAGAAGGGTGAGAGTGCTCTTCAAAATGCTCAAGGCTGGTGGGTTTGGCTCAATCTGCTGGTGAAGGTGCACACTGACTGGGCTTGGCAGACCCAGGCAGAGCTGCAGGGGCAAGGGAACAGGATGTGATGAGCAACTGGGTGTCTTGGTTTGAAATTTCCAATCTAAGACACCGGGGCAAGAATGCCTTCTGACAGCACAGCCACATCCCAAAGAAGATGGCTGTCCCCACACATGGCTTAACCACCATCCTCTGAACACTGGGTCTGCAGAAAGATTTGCTTTCACGCTGCCACACAACAGAGGTTCCCAAATGTCTCTGCAAATAACAATGAATCTTGCTCAGGTCCTCTGTGTGAGATAAAATGCCACACTTCTCCCTTCACTCCGACTGCACTGCTATTGCAACTCTTTAAATCATACAAGATACTAGGCTGCTGCAAAGGAAAAATAGAGGCTGGCACTGCTTCATGCAGAGCAAGTATTACTCCATAAAACATTTAATAGAGAGCTCTGCTGGGCAAGAAAATCCAATCCCAATCCAAGCACATGGCACAGAACTGTGCCTGTGCTGTTCACAGGCTGCCAAGCAGTGGAAGCACAGCAAGCCTTTGGGGTTAATAACTAGCAGCAGGAGAAAACATGCTAATGTCGAAAGCAGGTGTCCATGCTTCCCAGCTCAGGTCCTGAGTACTCTCCCACAAATTCAGACCAACACCTTCCCTTCTAATGGCCTCCTGCAGTGAAGTTCTCACATCCTCAGAGCACTTCCAGTGGCTCAGCTCTGCTGTCCAAAGCTCATGTCTTTTTAAATTTCTATTACACTGTCAAGCTGCAGAAGAGGTTTCGTCTGCTCTCCATGTTTCAGCAGGAAGCATGGTCCACCTGGCCTTTCCTAGCACAGCCCTCAGGCTTGTTCTTTAGGGCAGTGCATGACTTACCCCCCATGCAGCATGCCTTGCCAGCCTGTTGTTGACATTTTAATTGCTTAAAAGCAATGAGGCTTACCCAACTATGCCTTCAGCCTGCTCCTTGCAGCTCCTGAGCAGACTTCCTTTACAGGTGTGCAAAGAACACCAAACAAAAAGAGAAGAGCTGAGACCACTCAGAGTTCAGAAGCATAGAGTCTGTCTGGAAAGCAGATTTGCTCTCCCTTCAACTTACCAATATCAATCTTTTCCACTGCATCCTGTACAGTCACACCAGGAGAAGACACGGTCTTCACAAAGGGGTACAGGTTGCACACTACAACTCTGAGAATTGAGGGGGAAAACTGGGTTATTCAGCAAGAAATAAAAGTGCCAAACTGGGCTTGGCAAGCACAACCACCAGTGATTTTATGGGGTTGTCTCTCAGATCAGGGACCAGAATAAAATGCTGTGGCCAAGAGTGCTGCTCAGCCCAAGGGCAAGTGATGGCACAGTGCATTATAACATTCAACTGAACTCTGTGTATCAAACAATGTCAGAATCACAGCTTACAGCAACCAAATTGAAGGAGGAGCTTTTTTAAATACATGTGCCTGAATAGAAATGTTTAGTGATTTTTTGGTGCACAGCCTGAGCCATTTCAAAGGACTTCAAAATGGGCTCTCAGCAATACTGAAAATGGGCATCCACCAATTCTCAAAAGAGAGTAAGCACCCAAGAAAGGTCCATTGCAAACGAAGTACAATCAATCTAATTTTCCACAACTTTTCCAAGAGCAGAAAATGACCTACATGTCACCTTCTGGACTTTTAAAATACCAACAATATATGAAACATGAGTGTGCAGCCCAAATGCCATAAAGCTTCTGTAGCACATGAAAGCAGGGGAGAAAATCGACTTTTCCCTCTCAAGCTAAGACCGGACCTTACTGGAATTAGTTTTTCCATCTGATCTAGAAGCAGGTCTGTATTCCAGCAAGCATGATGTAATAACTTGCCTGTCTCACCCTACCAGAGCCACAGGAACTGCAGTAAAAGGAGGGATTTGTTGTGACCTTCACAAACAGGGTTTTTAATCCAAGAGAATGAATTTATTCTCTTGATCTGAGTACATGAAGGTATTGAACTCCAAGGCGTGCTCAGTGTGGCACAGAACTGCTGTGATGAGCACCCTTGTGTCCAACTTACAATATTCCTTTGTTCCCACTCCCTGTGAACTCCAGCAGAAGCGATGATAAGCTTCCAGTATGGTTTTCAGAGCCCCCCATGTCTCTAAATTTCCTACAAGGTCTTTTATTGTCTCTTGTGTTTCTGATGCCCCCTTCCTCCTCATCCATTCATGCTCCTGACCTGCTGCAAACCATCAGGAACCTGTGGACTTTAACACAGGTTAATAATAATATTTTAACAATAAAGCTAATGCTTTTATTTATGCTAACCAAGACAATCAATATCAGGCTTTCCTTCACTGACTTGGATATGCAAATTTTATGCAACTATGCAAAGGCAGTCCTGCTGAGGATCAGCTACTTCTGCTTTTTGCAAGAGAACCTGAATCCAAATTACCAGTCTGGGTGCAAGTGCACCATAAGTCACGGATGTAAGGGCACATTATTCCCCCTGCAATTCAGCAGAGCCTGCTTTAATATGCAGCATGCTCTGAAGAGCCACCACTGCTGAGCCATCTAAGAGGATTCCTGTGGTTTTAAATTTCAGGTTTTCAAATTCAGCCCAGAAATCCATCCATCAGTTTCTAAAAGTAATTTTAAAACTCCAGATGCATTCTGGCCCACAGTCATACTGCACCTCCCACCCTGGCTACACCTACAATTTGCTATGTTCAGCTCAGCCATTTGCTTCTGAACCAGGAGCTACTCCCTGATGTACAACTGGTTATTCACAAGCAGTAGTTGGATGTTAACACCAGTTAGTTACATACAGCCCCTAACTGCTCTGTGTGATTGAACTAAGCAAACATATTCTAACAAAAACTGAAAAAAACCCTAAACTTTGGTACATTAGTGCACAAAGTTTGTTACTTCAGCTTGTGGATGCAGCTCACTTGCTCCCAGGACAGCTCTCAAAGTTTAAGATTTCTGTCTCTTATCTGTGTGTTTTCTGTCTGAGCAAACGCAGCGTTCCTGACCCATTTTCCGTGTCTATTCTTTATTTATGTGTTGAAACTCAGTAAACATTATGCAAATATCAAAGGGTATGTTTACTAAGCAAGCATTTCAAAATCAGGAATTGCCATCTGATCAGACACGTGGAACCAACCTGAGGGAAGATGAGCCAGCTTCAAAAGTACTGAACTCAACTCTGCAGCACGTGTAACGTGGCCCTACACTGACTGTGTGTAACGTGTCAAATTTCCCAGGGAACCAGCAGAAATTCAGACCTCTGAGTTCCCTGTGGAAACCACAACATAATTTTCTTGTTGCAGCTTTCTCTTACTACAAGTGGAGAAGAGGCTCCTGTAAAAAATTATGTTTTTAAATGCACAGTATGTCCTGCCAGGGCAAAGAAAGGAGACTGCAGATCTGCTGGTGTGCAGAGGTTACAATTCCTACTGCTCCCCTTCCTTGGTGTTGACTGGGCTCTACTGTTGGTTTTTGATTACTGATGGATTGCATCACATCTCCCAACATTTACCTTACAAGGCTGAAATCCTGTTTCTTCATATCAGCATTATCTTCTGGAATATTGCGAGCCAAGATGCCTAGTTGCAAAAAACAGTGCATCTTCATTAAAAAAAGAACTAAATCACCACCAGGTTTTTAATTCAACATCTCCCTTCACACTGTGCTTTTGTCCTCAGAGCCTTCCTATCTTTAACTTTTTCATTTTAGTTCAGACAACACCCTCAGCCCCTGCTCCTTTATTCCACTTTACAGTCTTTGGCTGTTCAAATTCCATGCTAACAGGTGGAATGCTAAATCCTAGAGTACTCCAAATACTGACCAGCAACCTCAGCAATGCATTTTCTAAGCACTCGGTTGCTACCTTTGAAACACTGAAACCATCATCAAGGGCTTCAGGGGAGAGAAAAAGGGCATGAGACAAGGGAAGCAAGAGAGAACGAACAGTGCAGGTGGCTGGTGGGGTCTAGGAACTCAGAGAAACACGAGGGTGACAGGCTGGCAGAGTGTGAGGAGCAGCACAGTCCTGTGTTCAGGGTCAGGGGAGATTGTCTCCAGCCCTCACGTACGATGGGCAACAGCTTCCACTTGAGGTACCTGAGGTACCTTCCACTTGAGGTACTGAGCACAGCAACAGGAGATGAAAGAGCAGACGGATTAATGTGCAGGCAGACCACATATCAGAGATCCTCCCGGCTGAAGAGGAGTCAGAGAACATGAGAGCACGCAGAAATCACCCCTAAAGGTTGCTGTGTTCCTTGTGCTGCACTCCAGACCCACCCACAGGTTAAACTCTGTGCAGCTGACTCTACAGAGGCATTTACAGAGAACTCTGTTACTTATAGCCTCAGGGAGAGAGCTCTGCTAACTGCAGAGGTGCCAGCATTGCAACAAGGAGGAAATTCAGCCACCCTGCACTTCTCCACCCCGTGGCTTTTCACCTCTCCTTCTGCTCCTGGAGCAAATCTGTTCTCATTACTCGGTTCTTCCACACAACCCTCAGAAAAGGCATCTGTCAACTCCTCCTTCCCACCCTCCCTGCCCTCTTTTAGAGTGAAAGATGCATTAGCAGAAACATACCAGCATGGACTGCAGGATGAAGGGTTTTCACACGCCCGCCCAGCATCTCAGGGAAGCCTGTCAGGTCCGAGACATCTCTGCCCAAGAAGAAAACAGCACAGAAACAGATGTGCCATACTGACTTTATCTAGAGGCTGAATGACCCAAACCAAAGAAAACTTATAGATTTCACTACAAAACTCCCCCATGCCAAAGGGGCAACAACTGCTTTTCCCATGGATGGAAACAGAGCTCATGGGTCACACCCAACTAAGCAGTACAGCTATTTCTTGGATACACTGGAATAACCAAGATAAGCAAACCCAAAGTCAAAATGGTTTACAGAGAAAATGGAAGGCCATGTGGAGGTGCTCTTCCTCCCAGCTTAGTTTCACCACTCCTTGTGACTATTTAGGGTGGTAATAACAATAATGAGGGAACGGGAAATGTCAGCATCCTTTGCTTCAGGCTTCACTGACAGCACAGCCAAGGAAATAAGTTAGAGACACACAACCAAGGGCTGGGTAACAGTGAGCTCTGGAGGTGATGTAGATTCGTGCTGATGTGTCCCAGGGGCCAACTACTCTGTTCACAGAGAGCAAAAACGGAGTCATAGTCACCTCTCCTGCCAAATAATTGACATTTTTTTCATCACTACACTAAAACCCATTTTTATTTGGCCAGAGCTGCTTTTTTTTTAATCACAGCATGGAACAAACCAGAGCAAATTTCCCCAGAATCATGGGCTAAAACAGCCAGTGACTGCATGTGACCTTTTTCCAACAGTGGATGCACAACACTTAAGGCTCCATCTGCACTAAGTGATTGTGCTGGGAAAATTATTTGTGACCAGTGAACTCCAGCGAGCTTCAACATGTTCCTGACACATCCGTGCTGTCCCAGGACCAGGCAAAGATCAGCTTTCACCAGGCTGTGAGGAGCAGCACTCAGGGCAGATTATGAACATCAGGGTAACCGATTGTCCCATGGAAATAAAGCTGGCTCGAGGCAGACAAGGAATCCCAACAAAAAGCTCCTCACAGTAATGGTCCTCAGCCAACAGATCTGTAGACAAAAAGGCTCTGAAGTTTGCTTTGGGGCAAGGTTTTCTTCTTTTGTTGTTGTTTTTGAAGGGAAGACTTCTTTCAGACCAGTTTTCACTCATTTTTGTTCACAGAGAAGACAATTTAAGCAACCTCAGGGCCCAAAAGAGCATTTTTGGCGGTGATGTACAGGGGAGTGTGTGTACCTGACCGGCAAGCCAGCATCCCTCAGGGACTTGGCCGTTCCTCCGGAGGCAATTAAACCCAGGCCAAGCGCATTCAGGCTCTTCGCAAATTCCACCAGGTTGGTCTTGTCAGAGACGCTGAGTAAAGCTGGCAGGCGGGAAGAGCACGAGTGTTTGCGTTTTAACGGCGGAACAAAGAAAACAACAGGATTAAGCCAATGAAGCTTTTATAAGTTGCGTAGTCTAGGAGTTTATGCGCTGCCAGGTGCCTGGGGAGGGGAAGGGGAGCAGCACCAGAGCCTCGCGGTTCTCCTCAGGGGAAGCCGCCCCTCAGGCGAGGCCACGGCCGCAGGGCGGGCGCCTCAGGGCGCGGGCCCGATCGCCTCAGCGCCTTCCCGCTCACCGAGCCCCGCACCGGGAACGAGGGACACCAACAGCGCCTGCCCGCCATCGGCACCCCGCGCGGGAACCGGCGCTGAGGCGCCTTCCGGGGCCGCCCTGCCGAGCCGAACCGGCGGCCATTGCGGGGCATTGCGGCGGCAGCAGGGCACCCCCCACCCCTCAGGGACACCCTCCCCGCGGCCATCGCCCGCCCCGCGTTACCGAGCTGCTGCCGCGCGGCCATGGCGCCGTCGGTGGGTGCAGGAGGGCGCGGAGGCCAGGAAAGGACGAGCGGCGGCGGCCCGGCGGGATTTGGGCGCACGGGGGCGGGAGCCGGAGGGGGCGGCCCGGGCGGGGCGGGGAATGGAGGCAGGCGGCGGTGGCGGGCTCGGGTGGTGGGCACGTGTTGTTTGGGACACACGCGTGTCCTGGGGGTGAGGTGCCCTGGAGGGTGAGGATGCCCCGTGGTGTTGTGTGGGCCACGTGTGGGCGAGCGGGTGTTCCCGCTGTGCATGTGCTCAGGGCGTGTGTGTGCACTCCATGAGACACACACACACACATACACACACTTGTAAATCTGTGTGCATTGCCAAGGGTGCACCACACCCACACAGAGGTACGTGTATGTGCGCACACGCACACTTACAGAGTGTTCGGTGGTGGGAAACCCAGCTTGGTACACAGGTGAAAAGTCAGGTGCAGGTGAGGCAATACCTCTTCACGGTGGAAGGTTGTGAAGTAAGGACCATTAATTTCCATGAGACGCACTGACAGGAGTTTCATCTATGGAAAGTCCTCTCGCAGAGCTTCCACACGGGCAGAGGCAAAACACTCATTTACGAAGTCTGAGGTAAAAAATCATTTGCAAATAGCAAAATGATGCTTTTCTTTGTTTATTTTTTATTTGTCTCCCTAAGGGGAGCTTTTTTCCCCTTTGTGGGCCTCCAAATTTCCTGATACTCCTTGCAAAAGAGCTGTTTGTTTTCCTGCTAGCCTATGATTCACAGGTAACACTGACTGAACATGTTGGCTTTAACTGGTTAAAATCTCTGCTGTGCCCCTGTGCACCCCAGCAGGGTTTAGCTGCAGCACTGGGACAGCAGTGCTCTGCACATAGAGAGGTCTGCAGTAAATTTGCAGCACAAGCCTTGGCCCCACCTGGTAATATTGCATCAGCAGGTATGTCAGCACAGGCAGGCCCCTGAGGCATCCCTGTGTACTTCTGTCACATTTTCATCAGCCACACAGGGGTTCACTGTACACCTGCAGCTCCCAGAGCACTCAGACTGCATTAGGCTCTCCACTCGCATTGCAGGAGAAGGAATAAATGGAAGTTTTTAGCTCTTGCAGGCAAAAAGGTGGGAAGTACAAGGCAAGTGCAGCTAGAAGACCCAGACACTTGACTGTTTTGATTTGTGGGTCTCTGGGCTTGGGCAGTATTGTCTGTGTGACGAACAGTCAAGCCAGAAATACCAAACATACTGAATAAACCCAGTGTGTGTATTACTCTCAGTAGCAGCTAGTGACAAGCAGCAATAAATTACTGCTCAGAGGGTGGCTGGGGCCAAATGAAAATATACTGTTAAGTGGTATGTGAGCACTATCATTATGAAAATACACACCTTGGAGAGAATAAAAGTTGTGCACAGAGTACAGCTGAGGCGGGCTTTGGTGATGACGAATGTATGGGCAAATGAACAACCTGACAGAGCACTGCATTTTTATCCAACGTCAGGGAGCGACTGTGTATTCCAGCAGGGTGCCTGGTGGCCCTGTCAGCCTGTGCACGAGGACAGGGACGCTGCTGCCTTCAGACAAACAGAGGGAGGGACATTATCAGGGTCAATAATGGCGTTGGCTCCATTGCCTGTCCAGCAGTTCGTTGTCCCTTGGCACCTGGGGTGGGGTTTCTGTTTGCGCAGGAGTGGCAGGGGGTGGTTTGAACTTAATCCCTGTCCCAGCACAGGAAGGACATGCAGCTGTTGGAGCCAGGTCAGAGGAGGTCACCAACATGATTGAGGGATGGAGCACCTCTGCTGCGAGGAAAGGCTGGGAGAATTGGGATTGTTCATCCTGGAGAAGAGAAGGATTTGGGATGACCTAATTGTGGCCTTCCAGTGCCTGAGGAGCTGACAAGAAAGGTGGAGAGAGGCTCTTTACAAGGGCCAGGAGTGACAGGACAATGGGAGATGGGGTCAAACTGAAAGAGAGCAGGGCTAGGTTGGACATTGGGAAAAAATTCTTCCCTGTGAGGCCAGTGATGCCCTGGCACAGGCTGAAGCTGCCCCATCTGTGGAAGTGTTCAAGGCCAGGTTGAATGGGGCTTGGAGCAACCTGGGACAGTGGAAGATGTCCCTGCCCATGGCAGGGGATGCAACTGGATGATCTTTAAGGCCATTCTGTGATTCTGCATCTAAGAAGGGTCGTTCTGGCTGTGTGCTAAAGGGGTGTCTGGATTTGGGTGTGATTGATATGTCCTGGTTTGGGAACAGCTTTGCAGGGAAATCAGACAGTCTGCCTCCCCAGAGGTTTAGTTTGCTTTATAGAGCTTAATTTTAATTGGTTTTGGTGATGTTTAAAGGATATTCAAATATCCTGTGCTCTGCTCATGTCCCATCATTTATTCAATAGGAATGAGGTCTCATTGGAGCTTTTTCCTGGTGTTTTAAAGCATTACAGAAGCTCGTCCTGAGCCAAGAATGCAGCAACATCATATTGGAAATAATGGCAAGAGGTAAATGCTAGAATTACAAGTACCACATTAAGGTTATTTCTAAATCATACTAGGGCCTACATCCAAGAAAGAAAAATCAGGCTTAATAAGCACAGCTCTGCTGTGTTAATAAGGAGAAGTAAAAAGAGGTTGAAGCTGAATAGAGGCATACAAAAGGGATGGTGTTGCTGGTGTTAGGACAATACCCTAGATTCCCTTCTCTTTAGGCTGCAGGGAGCAAGTGGTACTTTTTAGCTTGGCTCTGAGTCTCTGTTGTGAGTCTGTTTTCTATTGTTTTCATGTAGCAGACCAAGAAGGGTGTAGAAAAACAGGTCAGTTTGGCTGTTGATTAATTTGCTAGGGTAGGAAGCAAACAAGGTAGGATTCTCCAGCTACCTGCAGCTGCCTGTGGGCTAGCAGAGGGTGGGCTGGGCCTGCCAGTGGGCAAGGAAGACCCAGCCAAAAAGTAGGACTCCATTCAAAGTGGATGTCCGTGGCTGGCCTGGTGTGGGGCTTCAGAGATGAAGTGTCATGAGTGGTGAGCATTACACCAGTGGTCTGATCTGGATCTGTCTTAGCCTAGGAAAGGTGTCTCACCATCACAAGGCTGCTTTGGAAAAACATGTTATTGTGGGCATCTCTGCCGGTATGAACACACTCCTCAGCTTTGAAATTCCCCATCCTACCAAGCTTATCTTCCTTAACCAGGCCCTGCTTTCATTTGCATCCCTCCCCACACCTTTCCTCAACAACCCCTAGCCTCTGCTATGCTCTGTGTTGCCCTCAGGCAAAGGTTGTGGTATTCAGCATGATGTAAGACAAATACACCTCTGTCCTACTCAAACTCCTCTTTTCTTCCCTGGCAGTTATTTAAGTGGAAAACAAAGTAGGATATTGTTCTGATATCTGCTGTCTCCCTTGAGGATGCTGTTTGCCAGGCACTGGGCCTCAGTTTCTCCAGTCTCACAGAGACCACAGACTTGCAAGCACTTATCTATGCCCCTTACTGAGTATTATGGGATTGCTTACTGCTAAAGTCTCCTGGAGGCTTCAAGTGCTCTGTCTCAGATGCTGCACAACAGTAGAGGTGATAGTGCAATTGAATCCAGGCTGCTTCTCAAGGGTTACTGCTGTATGCAGGCTTTTGGTTTGTCTGCCTTTTGCTCTCAGGGTTCATGAGAACTTCAGGGTAAAATCTTCTTGGTGTATTCCAGGAGAAAAAGAGCTGCTGAGTATTGCTCTGTAGAACCTTGTTCAAGAGCTGCATCACACTGCCTGGGCCACTCACTATGAGTTAACTCTGGGGTAGCTTCAGCACTGAGCTGATGAACAGGCTGGCCAGGAGTGTTCCACAATAACAGAGAGGCTCAAGAGCCCTGATGCGTTTTGAGTTTCTTTTTCAGCCCTTATCAGCTCGGAGCAGCTTTTGTTTTACTGTGCTCCTCGGAGGTCCCAGTTAAATCACATCCGTGCTGTGTCGGCTGTCGCTGTAAATCCCTGCTCAGGGTCCCACGGAGCTGCTGAGGTGACAGTGAGCCTTTAGCTGAAGTTCAGAGATACCAAAGAGCCCTGCACGTTCAATTTGACCTGGGGTGTGAAGGTTACATCCCCTCTTCACTCACCAACACCAGTGGTCGCTTTTCCCAAACCTGTGATATCAATGCCTAATGCTTTTCCTGCAAAAGAACCAATTTCCTTGTAATAGAATAAATATTGCAGATTTCAGCCTGAGTTATTCTCCTAATGCTCTGGGTTATGAATGAGACCCAAAGGTGCATAAACTGAAGGATGATTTATTTTCTGAACGCTCCCATTCCTTTCCTCCCAGAGGCTGGTTCCTATCCAAGCATAGAGGGAAAAATAATACCAAAAAAATATGAAATAGTTTCTCTTGTTGGCGACTCAGTGCCTACTCTATGATCTGAACTCCACATACAGGCTGTGGGTGAACAGGTCTGTTTGCAATTGCAAATAGGGGGTTTGCAGTATAAAAAAATCCCATCCCCTTTGAGGTTCCTTGCCTTGTCAGGCAGTTTGTGTGAAAGGAAGAAAGAGAAAAGAGGAGGAAGTATTTTGTTTGGGTATTTTTGCTGTAGGTGCAGAGAAATAACTTTATCCACAAATAACAGGCTGCTTTACCTTTTCACAGCACCATGGAATCCCAGAATGGTTTGGGTTGGAAGGGACCTCAAACTCATCTCATTCCACCCCCTGCCATGGGCAGGGACACCTTCCACTATCCCAGGTTGCTCCAAGCCCCATCCAGCCTGGGCTTGGACACTTCCAGGGATGCAGCCACAGCTTCTTTGGGAAATTGAAATCACTGATTCATCGGTGTCTCACTTTGCTCCCAGCTCTTTGGACACCAGAGTTTGTGTCCCTGGGTGAGAGCGCTGCTGCCGGGAGACCTGTCCTGCCGGGGACCTGTCCTCCTTGATCCCGCCGGGATCCTGCCGGGATGCTGCCAAATGTGCAGGGAACCGGCTCCCACTAGAGCGCGCTAGGACAGTTAAAATGGAGCTGGTTTTCCTCTGGCATCAGGGTGGAACCATCAAAGATGCCTATCTAAGGAATGGCACTTGTGGTTTTCAGCAGGGATTCTGGCTAAGTTCCCCATCTTTTGAGTACAGTTTCCCTGGATGAGTGTGCAGCAAAGCCAGCTGTAGCTGCCTTAGAGCACTGAGGTTTGGGCTAGGACAAGTGCTGGCAAAAACCTGTTGGAAAGCCCTGGCCTGGACAGAGGGCAGGGAGAAGCTTTGTCCTCAAGGCCTGTCTCATCTCACAGCCCCTTTGTTTGCTGCTCTGTAAGACAGAGGAAGTGGAAATCTGTGCAGTACCTGGACATGGACAGGAGTCCAGCTCAAAGTCCCATTGTTGGTCTGCTGTTGTCATTTGTGCATTTTGAAGCTACCCCTAACAAACTTGCCCATCTTCACAGGAGAATTTCCTGCCTCCACCCAGACCCTTCGACCCCTGTCTGCTACCCTTGTTTGCTTCATGTTTACTTAATTAGCCAGCTGGAGCATAATTCCTTTCATGATCTATGGTCTAATACATAAAGATGACAGTGACATGAATCTTGGCTTAGGTTTCAATTTGCATGTTAATTCATTGTGGTTCCCCAGATAGGTGGAATTTGCTCCAACAGGATCTGGGAGATGATGAAATGGGCGGGGTGTCCCAGAGAGAGCCTGGAGCGATAGGTGACATAGTTTTACTGTCCACCAGGCACCATCTCTGGTAGATCTCCAGCAAAAAGCAAAGCAAAGGTGAAAAGCAAAGCAAAAATCCTAAATGAGGAGCTTTTCTTAGTACAAAATGCAAACAGAGTCATGGCTCTGGTAGTTGAGAAGCATCTGGAAATCAGTGAAGCCTGGTGAGAGAGCCTGCAACAGATTAAGAAGGAACAGAGTGATTTTACATAACAACCCAGCCCCAGTCATCTCTGGTTCACAAAGCCCTCGACACACTAATCTGGAGAAGAGAGAGATTCCAGGCAGGGAGGAAACAGTGATTTCCCTGAGTGGCAGACAAGCCCAAGTTGGCCGTGAAGGGTTTAGGCACAAACCCCATCACTCCATGGGACTCATCTCTCTGTGTGACATCCAGGAGCTGGCTTACAGGGAGGGAAACGCTGCGAGCCTGTGTTCAGTTCCAGCGCTCTGGGGGCCACTGTCAGGCTCACAGGAGACTGACAGCAAACACAGGCAGAGCTGCCATTTTCCTGAAATGCCTGGAAAAACAGCACCTTGCCAAAGGTGGCACGAGCTCTCTGGTAAAGACAGCCATAGGTGGTTATTTATCTGTTACATTAGAGCTGACTGAGATCCAGACCCTGGAGAGCCGGGATCCAGGATAAAAACAGGGCTTGCCGCAAGACCCTGTGAGCTGAATAGAAATCATGGCTAAATAGGAGGATGGGAAGAGAGACAGTTGTGTGAAGAGCCATGGCCAGCATCACACAGCAGGCAGTGCCACAGCCAGCGAGCCTTGGAGCAGTCTCTAGCTGGCAGATGGGTTTAGTTGCAGCAAATCATCCATTTTCAGATTTTGCTGATTTTACACAGTCTAATTTTAATAACAGAAGAAAAGAGTGAGACATTTTTTCATAAATCACTTGTTCCTTTCCTTTGTTTTTCCTCCCAAGTAACTGCACTAGGTAACTGTATTTTGGCCTTAGAAATATGGATAACATTTTAATGAAGAATTGTGTGGACAAAAAATTGAAAATAAATGTTGTCTCTTCTCTGTGTTCAAAACCCAATGGCTTTGGATTCTCCAGGATTTTCTTTCTGAAAATGCTGTTATCTTGTATGCCCTGCATTCATAATCAGTTGTGGTTCCTTCTTTCTGTTCTGACCTTTCTTACTCAGAGTCTCAAGTCACAACAGGACAAGTTCTGGCTTTTCAAAATCATCTTCCTGATGCTTTATGGCTAGAAAAAGAAGGGTTTTTTTCCCCTCAGAAAACATTGTTAAATCAAGCCTTTTCATTTTTCACCTCAATCAAAGCCAAGTTTCTCAGCTTTTCATTAAAAACCAAGTATTTGAAGTTGTTCAGGAGGCCTTAAAATGAACATTTCCAGGTTCTAGAATAAACACTGTCATTTTTCAGATACTACTTTTCAGGAAAGCAGGATTTAATCATGTAGCTTCTGTTCCATTAACTAGGTTCCATTAATATTTTGAGCTAGCTTAGTACAGCTGTTTGGGAATTGGAAAATGCAAGGTTATGATAAGCCACTGCAAATTCATTGAGGGGTGTTGGTGTTTCCCTGCATGAAACAGTGGGGGGAAAGCCTGTTCACAGCTGAAATCTCTTGGTGCAAAGCCCTGAGTTCCATCAATCCTGGGCACAG
Source organism: Hypocryptadius cinnamomeus (assembly GCA_013400635.1). Classification (NCBI taxonomy): domain Eukaryota; kingdom Metazoa; phylum Chordata; class Aves; order Passeriformes; family Zosteropidae; genus Hypocryptadius; species Hypocryptadius cinnamomeus. The sequence goes on along the minus strand of VYZP01070194.1, from coordinate 135,678 downwards.
AGCACCCATGTTCACGTGGCAGATCCACCTGGAAGCAGCAGGGAGCCTTCAGGATGGGGAAGACAAACACCACCCCTCATTAGGCAGGTACTAATTAACCTGGAGCTGCAGTGGTGCTGCTCATGCCTCGTGTCCTGATGATTCCTGACTCTCTGGGGACGAGGGCAGGATCAGCGTTGGCTCTGCTTAGTGCAGCTTTCCTCCACCTTTTCCTCCACCTGTGTCCATGCATTTCAGGCATGGAACCTGTGTCCCTGTGCCCATCTGTGCTCAGTGGCTCTGGAGCCACTGGAGCTTTAATTGTGTGGAGCTGTTTTCCTGAGCTAAGTTAGCAGACACATGGGGATGACAATTTCGGCCCTGTATGAATTTGGTGGTAAAAACTGAGCCTGGGACTCAGGCCAAGGCAGCTGGGCCAGAGGGAATTTAATGGGTCTTCCTGCAAAACACAGCTACAGACTTTCAATTGACTTTCTTCAATTTGTCTAACTAATGTCTTCTCCAGCCCTGCTTTTTAATTCATGATACCATCATCAATCACATAATTATGACCTCATCTCATTCTCTGTTAAGACTTGGGTGACAAATAAGGACAGGGTCACACTTCAGTTCGTGTTGCTGTGTTTTATTGCCTAGATGAAAAGAAGCAAACATGCTGGGGACAGAACTCCCAAAACATAAAATTCTGCTGACAATATGCAACATTTAGCTATTTCTGGAGAGCTGGAAAGCAAGACTTTTTGGTTGGTTGGTTTTATTTACACTGTTTTCCACACAAATACACACCTTGTCAGACCTGGGAACAGACTCCTTTTAACTCATCTCACGAGCACACATCAGCATCATAACAAACACATGGGGAGAAGAACTATTTCTCCAGGCAAGAGGCAGCTTAATCCAGTGGGTCAGATAAAAATCCTTCAAATAGAATATGGGAAGTTCTTTTATAGATTAACCACTGCAAGGGACTGAAATCCCAGTGTTAGGCAGCCTCAAATTCCACTGATGCCATAAGCCATGGCAAGGAGCACACTGAGAGTAGTAATTAAGAACATGATTGAATCATGTGAAAGGGTTTTTATTCCTGAATTAATGTTAGAAATTTGGGTCTAATGTTATGGTTTGGGGAAAGGATGGTTAATTATTCACATCCTGTATTTTTGTTCAGCTTTGACATTTCCCTGCCAAAACCTCCCTCTACTGACCCACTGTTCCTAATTTTACTTGGTTATCAGCATTATCCCATCTGGAAAGAGGATGGCTCTATTCTTCACAGACATTTTAGGCTAAAGAGATCCTCTTCTAAGCATCTTGGGAAGACCCTGAATGCTGAATTCCATGGGGTTCCTTGGATTCCCAAGAAGGGATAAAACCACAAGGCTGTGGGAAGTCTGGCATTTGAAGTCTGATGTGTGGCTCTGTTGCAGACACTTGGAGCAGACTCTACCCTTGCACAGCAGAAGTAAACCATGAAGGTTTAAAAGCAGAAGAGAAACATTTAGAATGTATGGAGTATTTTTATAAACCCATCCATTTTCAAGCCACTTTCACCATTTCCTGAGCCTAACTTGAAAGTTATGAGTGTTTGGGGTAGGCAATACCACACAAACAATATCCACTTCCAACACATGCATATTCACAAGCTTCTCACTGTTGGTACTGTGAAAGCATTGCTGTTTCTCCTACAGATAATGCCATGCAATACAGTTCATAATGGTGTGATGGCATAATGCTCAGCCAGTTTGAGCTGTGCCATGCCATGCAGCAGTTTTGTTGCTCATTTCTTGTATTCACACTTGGTAGCTGAAATACTGCAGGCCTCTGAACTTGCTTTCCTGTTTCCTCCTGATTTTCACTCATGCTCAGATTAGCACTTAGTCATGTTTACAATCCTTGCCTTTCCCTGTGTTCTCTTCTCTACAGCATGACCAAAATTTGTTAGCACAGGATTTTTATGAGCTTCTGCCCTCACTAAAAAAGGGCCAACTTGTCTTGGGAAGTTTCCCCCATCAGTTTTGACATCTCCTGCAGCATTAATTCCTTAAGCATTAATTTCTATCACTTCCCCCGATTTCCCTGGAAGAAATTCTGATTAGGCAATAAGTGCTGGGCTATCCATCATCTCCTGCCAGTCACAAGTCACAGCGTTCTTCTCAGCCTGGAAGGCACCGATCGTTCTTAATCAACCCGAGCGTGCCACGGGTAACAGAGCTAAAGACCTGATTTCCGTGGCCATCCCCCGGGATCCTGTCTGAGCCCGGCAGTAAGGCAGAGCCATTGTGAGAGCCCTGTAACACAGCCCTGCAGCACGGCTGATTAAACCCCTGCAGAGCTCAGAGGGCTTCACAAAAGTCCTGTCAGTCAGCTTGCATTTGATTTCAGGTTTGATTTTCATTTGTTTACAGTATCGCCCATTATGTGTAGAGTGTTTGCTAAACACTGAAGAATAATGGTCCTGTCCCAGGTAGCTGACAGCAGAAGGGCTGACAAAGGGAAGGAAGGCAGTAAAAAAGGTAATTTATATATGAGTCATGCTTCCCAGCCAGCTGTGCTGATAAAAAATGGCCACTTTTATGGGAAAGCTGGAAAAGAGCAACGAAATTACCTTTCTGAAAGAAAACCAACCCAAACCAAACAAAATATTTGGACCAGCAGTTTGATTAAAGATGACTTATTGCCAACAGCACAGGGAAGGCAGTCCTGGGGAGGCATTTGGGTTTGTCAGGGAAAGATGTTTCTGGCACAGACACCTGCACCTAAAACAATATGGAGACAGCAGCAGGAGGTCCTGCCTAGGGCACAGAAAAACCTGATAAGGAGGCAGGAAAACAGAGGATACAGAGTGTGAGAGATGAGAATTGATAAGCAGGGGTGGAGTTAGGAGCTGAGGCAGGGGAGGAAATCATTGGAGGTACTTTTTCGGCAAATTGCTGAGTAGTCCCGTATCCACCTAATGCACAGAGCTCTGCGGGAAGATTTATGTTGTCATCCAGCCATGTGACTTGGGGCCTGACTTTGCTCCACTTAGAGGCAATGACAGACTCCTATTGATTCATGGGAACCATAGAAATCAAAGAAAACTTGCTGTGGCAACTGGCTAATTCAATAAAAGCATTGATTTTTCCAGCTGGACAATTAGAGAGCATGAATGCAGTGTAGCTGATTTCTGTCTCTGAATAAATGTAACAAATGATCATTGATTCAAGTGAGAGGAAACTGTACCCCAAAGGAAAGGACCTTCCACAGTAAAAATCCCCCAGCCTATATGGGCTGGTCTTTAATGTGCCAGAGATAGAGCTGGTTATGATTCTGTGTCTCTCTTGGTTAGCATACTTAGGAGTCAGTTGGCTGTCACCTCACAAGAACAGCCAAGGTAAAGGCAGACACACAGGGCCAGGGAGAACCCTGGAAAGGTGATGCAGGAGACCATGGAGTTCAAAGCAGGTAGTGGGAGCACCTCATAGCATCACTTCAGATGAACGGCTCTAGTTTTGCCCTGGGTTTGAGATAGAATCATGGAATGGTTTGAGTTGGAAGGGACCCTAAAGATCATCCAGTTCCAACCCCTGCCATGGGCAGGGACATCTTCCACTATCCCAGGTAGCTCCAAGCCCTGTTCAACCTGGCCTTGGACAGGGTTGGGGCAGCCACAGCTTCTCTGGGCAACCTGTGTCAGGGCATCACCACCCTCACAGGGAAGAATTTCTTCCTAACATCTGATCTAAACCTACTTTCTGTCAGTGGGAAGCCATTCCTCCTCATCCAGTCACTCCAGGCCCTTGTAAATAGTCTCTTCATTTTTGTTGTCAGCTCCTTCAGGCACTGGAGGGCTCCAGTTGGGTCACCCCAAATCCTTCTCCTCTGCAGGCTGAGAAATCCCAATTCTCCCAGCCTGTCCCCTCAGCAGAGCTGCTCATCCTTCTGATCATTTTGGTGCTTCCTCTGGGCTGGCTCAGACATCTCCACATCCTTCGTGTGCTGGGCCCCCAGGGCTGGAGGCAGCTCTGCAGGTGGGGTCTCACCAGATTGGAGCACACAGCTCTTTCTTCCTCCACAGTGGGGAAGATACTTTGAGCACCCCCTCAAAGCCTTCATAGAGGAACTTTACTTACACCACATGCGAACAGGCCCCGAGATTTTTGGGGCTGCTGGGTATTTGCAAGCTTAGGTTATGGCTCATAGGTTATGGTTACTTTAGGTTATGGCTTAGGTTACTGCTGCCCTGGCTCAGGAGTCAGAGTTGCAGGCAGTGGGATGATTTATTTCATAGGAAACTGGTGTGCCACTTGTCCATTTGCAAACCCCTTTTGCTGCTGAGATTAGTTCTAATGGAGTTGAAGCATCTTGAGCTCACTGCACCATGGAAGCCCCCCAGCCTGGGCTCAGGAGCCCCAGCTGCTGACAGAGCCCCCCCAGGGGTGACCCTCGTTGCAGCAGGGCACACATCCCTGATTTCAGGCTGGCTGCTGGCTGTGTGGGAGGTGCCACGGGTGCGCTGCAGTGCTGGCACGGGGCTGCTGCTGTCCCTGCTGCCGGGTGTCACCCGGGGCAGGACAGGCAGTGACATTTTAACAGCTGCGCTTGTTTGCGTCAGTGCCTGTGCGTCAGGGCTCTGACCTGGGGGATGTTTCACCTTGGTCCCTGGGCTTTGGGCCATCCCAGCACCCCTGACCTGCCAGAGACACCGCCTCCTCTCCCCTCCCCTCTGATTCTGCGCTTGGTGCTTTTTTGGTTCCGTTTCTAATGGCCTGTACCTGCAATAGAGATGTTCTGAGAGGGCCCAGCAGACACAATGCACCTCCTGCCCTTCAGCACAGCAGCAGGAGTGAGGAGGTGTGATAAGACTTGTGGAGCATTAATGGAGCAGGATGCTCAGCACTGGAGGAGGGATATTTCGATCAGTCACCAGGATAAAAGCTAAGCTGCTTTCCAGCACAGCCTGCTAGAAAGTGGTGGTTAGAAAAACGTGTCTATTAAAAGGTCAGGTGTGGTCCTGAGTTCTGGGCTGACACTTGCACAAGCTGGTAAATGATACATAATGAGCACCTAATTAGATTAATTTTGTCTATTTGGGGTCGCTGTGAACAGCCCATTAGAAAATACTAGGTTTCTCTGAGGCTGCCAAATGCTGGTTGTTTTTATTTCTGCAGATAATACTGAATCTGTAACTTGTTTGAGAGCAGCTTATGCAATATTTGATGATCAGATTTGGAGCATTAACTGGATAGCTCAACTACTTCGTGTGCTTCTCTTCACTGACCATGGGAGTGTAACTCTTAGAATCAGATTTCCCATGTGCAACAATCTGAGGGACAGCCACAATTAAAGTTTCACTACTCCAAACCACTCAAAAATTGTGGTGGCCTCTCTGATTACTATGTCTTTTTAGAGTCTATGGTTTTCAGCTTTTCTTTTCAGTTGTGAGAGCTGAAAATTAATCTTTTGCTTCAAGTAAAGGAGTACTCTCACTTATATCCCAGATGCCAGCACCAGAAACACCAGGGAGAAAAATGAAATACCTGAGAGCATAAAACTGCAAATGTACTTTCAGAATACAGCACAGGATTTGCTCCCAGTAAACTGTCAGAGCTCCTGCTGGAAGTGGAGAGTGCTTGCTGAAAAGCAACGTGAAAGGTGCCAGACTTACTTAAAAATTCACAGACACATTTTCATACTCAGAACTTCTCTCCCAGTGTAGTAAGAGAGCTCCACTCTTGGAATGGCTGGTAGCTGTCATGGAAGCTTTTTGTTTCCTAGCAAAAGGTACAGAGGCAACAGTGGCACAGGCAAGAGAGCTTTGATGCAGAATGTTCAAAAGCCTGATTTCTATTTCCTCTCCAAAGACCAGAAACCTTCCGTAACCTCTTCCAGGTATGAAATAGTCCAGGATGGGCTTTGGTGCTCTTCTTCATAAGATTCTTCCATGTTCTCCCTACAGGCATCTTGCCAAACAGCCAAGGAAAGTGTTGCTAGCGCTGCTTTCTTCTGTGGATGGATTTTGATTATTAATAACTTGGTCAGGATGAATGGAACTAGTTCACATCTTGTCAAAGCAGCACAAGCAGGATGCTGCTTTTATGAGACTTGCCACTGCCCCTTCCTCCTCCAGATCATCCCTTTCATGTGCCTGAGCAGCACTGAGGTGACTGCCTGCTTCATTAAGTGCTGCTGCAGCACAGGAACCAGCTCAGGAAGTGGTTTACAAACAGCAAAGAGAAAACTCAGAGACAGAATGAAAAAGAGGGGAAGAAAGAGATTATTGCAGCTTTAAGCTGAATTTCCACGACCTTCCAAGCAGGCATTCCAGTATGAGTACATTAAATTAATGTATTTCTCAACAGCAAGGGCTGTTTAGCAATAAAGACCTTTAGCACTGAAAGAGGCTCAAAACAGATCTTTGCAGCCAGCAATAAAACACAAGGAGTGCCATGCTGAACATCACTGGGTTGCATAGCTTGTTAAGGCAAGAGGCTGGAGGCTTATTTGTGCAATCCCTGCAAGAAATGTTGTCCTGTGACACACTCACTGTCAGAGATAACTGCCTTGGAGATTAAAAAAGAAAAAATTAAATGTAGCCCTTCCAATGCAGTGCTGTGGCCACACTAAAGGAAAATGTGCACACCCACAGACAGACAGAACATGAGAGCTTTTTGAAACTTGAACCAAGCTGCATTTGGAACTAGGTTTAGAGCTGTTGATTGTTGCCTGTGGAAAAAAAATAACTGCAAGAGATGCTTGTTGTGCATCCTCTGAACAATCTGATCTAGGGGAAGTGGTGAAGTGGTCCCCAACCTTTGCAGAGACTTAGAATGAGATGATCTTTAAGATCTCTTCCAACCCAGGCTATTGTATGATTCTGTGATTCTAGAAATTGAGAAAAAAAAAAAGTCTCAAAGCCAATGCAGGGTCCTGTCTGGAAGTTCCCAACATCCAGTCCAGGAAAAAGGCAGGGTGGGATTTACACATTTTCTCCTGTCCAAAAGGAGATGTTTGACTCCCCAGCTTTCCTGAGATCTGAATAATGAAATAGTTCTAACCAGTGTTTATAGAAAGGTTTGACTTTGGTGGTGCTTTGCATTGCACCTGCAGCGTGCCAAGAGCCTTCCTGCCATCCAGGAGAGGCCTCTGGCTCCCACTGGCTGGTGCCCCAGTCCTGCAGGGATTTTTTCCACAGGCTTTTCTTCCTGTTTGTGGGGAGCTGTTCCACTTTTCAGTTGTCTGTGGAGTTAAGCATGTGTATAAATGATTGTAGAAGTGGGTTATTTAAACTTTGGGTTATGTAAGGGCTATACATTTTAAGATGGTTTCTTCCAGGGATTTTGCAGGCAAATTTGAGTTGGCCCTGCTCGTACTCCAAGGAAAACTGAGGAAATGTGGAAATGTGTCTGTGGTTAGCTGACACACCATTCCAGCTCAGCTCATGGTGAACACCAAGTATTACAGCCACAGCTCTGCATGCCTTTAAGAATCAAAGCAAACATAGAAATTCTTCAGGACTCAAGGCAAGGTGATGCTGAAACTCCCTGTGCTCTCACACCACAGTGTGTAGCTATGTGTGTGTGTATGGGAGTTATTCCACATTCTTACATGCAGGAGAGGTTTTTTTCCAAAATCTCTCTCCCTTCCCAAACCCACTGTTTAACCAATGCTTGATAAGGATGTTTTAAATTATTGTTTTCATCAACTTTTCAGTGAAATTTAAGATAACTTCACTGTCACAGAATATCCAGTTGTATCCAAATGGCATTAACATATGGGACTGGGGGAGATTCCATAAATACCAGTGGTGTAGGAACTCAGTGTTTTACACTGGTGGGGCCCCAAGGCTCCTGCCTGTCTCCAAGTGATGGGCTCCTGGGCAGCCTTTGTGCCCAAAGCAATCTGAAAATAGTCCTGCAGCACAGAATTTCTTGCAGTATTTTGTCCCATTGCTAGCCCACCCTTGTTCCAAATTAATCTGTGTCTAATTTGCTTCATGTAAATGCAGGAGATAAATTGTTGATTCTACAATAGCTGCATTAGTCAAATGAAGACCATGTTTTGGTATCATGGAGCTTCCAATTTTCTGTTCATGGGCTGAGAGGAAAAATGTTTCCAATAGGAGACAATCATCTGTTTGCTGATTTCTGCTATTACATGTTGTGTTATTTGTGCACCTCAGGTCTCTTCACCCAAGTCAAACAGCCTGAACTGGTGAGGAGGTTCATGCCTTGCTGTGTCATCTGCCTGATGCTGGGTATTACCTCCACATTTATCCTCTGGTTTAGCTTCTAGGAAGAAGTTATATCCCAGATAAATACACAATCCCATTTGCCCTCAGTAGTCCTTAATATTGTCTTTCAGTTGTCAGGATGGCAAAACTGAACCTTGCTCACCCACTTCTAGTGAGATACAGGTATGCATCTATCACAGTCTTTCTTGGAATTAGTTTTGGAAAGGCAGACATCAGTTAGCTCCTTCCCAGGGGTTTACATGGATTAGTGTCTACAGAGGGCACTCTCTTCCATGGCATTTTTTCCTCAAGCAGACATCTGATGCTGCTTCTGTTTTCTTGGAGGCAATGAATGTTGCTTCCAGTGCATCATCAAGTGTCTCATTATTAAATAATTAGAAAAGGTTTTTTAGAAGCATTTTGACTGTAAAGAGCCCCAATTACTGCTGTTACCACTACCTTCTGGCAATGCCAGAGGAAGACACTGGTGAATCTTCCTTTGATCTTTGTTGAAACAAGCTGGAGAAAATGGGCAGACCTTTGGACTCTAAATAATGATGCTATCCATAAAAAATAAAGCTCTTTGGGGCCCTTTGAAGACAGACTGTAACTTCCTGCCCAAAGGTGTTCATCTTTACCCAGGGGCATAGTGTCTGTCCTGTGCTCCTCACTTATCACTGGTCCTGCTGCTTACATTTCTGATTGTGGTAGCTGTAATGGCATCCAAATGGACACTTATCCTTTGGCATGGGTTTGAGGGGTATTTTATAAGGGGTTTTTATAATGTAAAAGTTTTTCTGGACAGAAATTTTTGGGGGGCAAGCAAAAGAAACCAAAAGGTTACAAACAATGTCACTTTTTGGAGATTTTCAGGCATCCAGATTGGCAGTGAGGGGAATTCTGGCCAGAAGCTGCAAAACCCAGGAAGATATTTGGGATATCTTGGACTTCAGACCAAGGAGTCCAGAATACAGTGACCAAAGAACCTTGCTAATAGTCAGAGGGGTCTGCCAGGCCTGCCAGACATTGAGAGGTCCTGGAGTTGTGGCTGTAGACAACTTTCCTTTCAGCTTTACAGTGCACATGGAGTGGGACCTGCACAAACAGGACCTGTCTGACCTGCTGAGGAGGTCCTGCATCACTCTGTGCCCACCAAGCATGGTTTGGTTTGGGTGTGATTGACCATCTGTGGCTATCCAGAAGCTGCTGGACTGGCTGTGCAAATCCATCCAGCAGTACTGGAGTTTAATTTCTCCTCTTTCTCTGTTCCATGCCCAGGATAACTTCCTTGTGACAGCAAAGTCCCAATATCAACTCAAGATTTCATTTCTGTTTGAAAAGTGAAACTACAGCATAAGTCATCTCTCTGAGGTGTAAATCTAGGGTGAGCTCTGCTTGGGCACCCAGGAATGTGCATTTCCCAGGACACCTCTCAAGGTAAGGACACATTATGGAAGCCCCAGTGAGGGTGTGCAGGTGGCAGGGAGAGGGGAACTGCAAACTCAGGGTGTGCAGGTGAGGCCCAGGTGGGTGGTAGCACATCTTCCAGCACATCCTCCAGCCCCTCCCAAGGAGCTGCCTCTCCCAGCACGTGTCCCACACCTGCTGCCCAGCTCTCCAAGGATCAGCCCATGTGCCCTGTGCTCAGGCACACACGGGCTTTGACATGCAGGCCATAAACTCAGGGCATGCCTTATAATGAGCCCTTCTCCTGTGCACTGCACTTCCTGAAGGACCAGGCTGATTCCTCAGGAAGGGTGCCTGGTGCTACAGTCATTAGGGAAAGGAGGGGTGAGCACTCTCTCCCAGGCTGATTGCAGAGCCACCTGCCTTGCCCATCCAGTGAAGATTGCCCATCTCTACCCTGGGAGTCAGAGAATCAAACCCTTTTTTGGGACACCTGCCTTTTATCAATGACCTAGGAGATCTTTAACCTTTCCTTTGGCAGGAATGAAGGAGCTTTCAGAAATATTCTGTAGGTAAGCAAGCCCTTCTGTGCTCCTGCATCACTGTGGTGCTTGTGAGGGATTATTACAACACGTATTTTTCTCTACAGCAAGCAAGTTCCCAGCTCCAGGAGGCTGACAGGCCTTGTGTAACTTGTCATTACTCATCAGCACTCCCTATGCTCGTTTAGATCCCAGGGTGTGGTTTTAATTAGCTGATTTTGTAATAACACCCAGGTGACTTGGTGATGGATAGTCACCCTAGAAACCTACTGAGCAGGAGCGTGGTGGCTCTGTGTCCTTAGACTGCGCTCCCAGATTGCTGTTTGCTTCTAGACATTGAGCTTGTGGGGTTGACTGTCAGCCCTTCCCCATAGCTTCCAAGGCTGTTGGTGGATAAATCCCACAGAAATGATCTGTAGGTCCTTCACTGAAATGTGCAACCAGGTAGTAGAGAAAGAATATGGTAAGTGCCTGGGCTGGAAGTCCTGTGCTTGTTTTAGAGAGTCCATGTGGGAAGGAACATGTGTGAGTGCACTCCAGCTATGGGGGAACAAACACTGCTCACAACTCAGTTGCTAAATCTGAGCAATCCTTTAAGTAGGTGTTTTATTATCCCATAATATAATAAAAAATTATTGTTTTTCCTGGTTTTTGCATGATTATGTATCTTGGGTCAAACATTCCATTATGGAACATAGAAAAAAGCCTTTACTAAATCCGCATGACTGAGGATTTAACTTCGTTTGATGTGCGAATTTTGTTAATTTTTAATTTGATACTATTTTCATCTTTTAGGAAATGTGTTTCCATTGCATACAGAACAGCCCACCCATGATACAGCTGTTGTCCCGAGAACATCCTGCCTCTGTGTTTCCTTATCCTTACAGTCTGTTTCTAGGCCTCTTAACTTGGAAGCTGTTTCATTGGAGTTTTTTTTTGGGCAGTTTTGCTGACACTTTGGTTTGGAAAGCACAAGTTGTGCCCAGCCTTGGAAATACCAATTGTTCTTTGCAAAGTCAAATCTATTTTTCACAATGACCTTGCTTTGACCTTGTTATCAGCCTTGCCATGAATAGTGTGATCCCTAATTAGTCCATCTGTCAGCTGTCCAGCCTCACGTGATGGGACAGGAGCATTGCTGGCAGATTGGAAACCATCTGAAAGCACAAAGAATGATAAATGAGAAATGTCAGGATTTGGACACTGGTAGCCATCTCTTGTTGGCATCAGATCTGGGTTTAACATTGCTAAAGGTCTGAAGGAAGGGCTAAAGGACATCCTAATGAAACTCCCATACCACCCACTTGCTCCAGCCTTGGGATTCAGTGGGTTTGTGTAGTCTGGGAGTTGGGCCCTGGCCCCAAGAATAAGGCTTTTGAGAAAGGGTTTTAATGAATCAGGCCCACCCATAACTGTGTGAGCACAACAAACCCAAGTGAGTGTCTTCACTGCATACTCTGAAGAACTGTACATTGCTGAGCAGGAACAGAGTGGGGGGTGGCTCTGCTGGTGGCCTTCTGCTGTACCAGGCAGAGACTAAACTGGGGTTGGTGCCTGCCAGGATCTCCCAGCAGCTGCTGCCTTTCACTGCTCATTTTGTGCCCACAAATCTTCTCTGACTAACTTCTAATCCTGATCCAGTGTTGCCTGTCAGTGGGATCACAGGAGCTGGTAACCACTGGAAAAGGGGGAGTGTGGAGCCTGCAAGCAGCCCTGTGGCAAGGTAGGTGTGCATGTGGGAGCCTCACAAATCCCACCCTCAGTGCTGGGCGTGGTGGGAAATGATTCATGCACCTGTAGGTTTGCTAGGACCAGATGTGGCTGAAGGTGACCTTGGGAGCAAAGGAGTAGGGTGAAAGATTGGCTGGGAACAGGGCACTTCTGAACAGAGGCACCATGGCTTTAAAACCACAAGTTGCATTTCCCTGCTTTTTCCTAAATCTGCTCCAGCAGAGCATTGTTGACATAAGAGGAAAAACCCCAATGGTGAGCTCCTCTGCAAATCCTGTCCCAAATGTTTCAGCTTGTCATGCCTCTTAATTCATTTGCAGGAAGCTTGGACTTAGGCTAAAATAAAATTTATTTTCGTGCCTATCTGCTCTGCTATCAGAGTATCTCAAAGCTCTACTTGGTCTGGGGGCTTGTTCCTGGAAACAAGGCTGCCTTGCAGGAATAAGGAGTTAATATCCAATAACTTTGAGCCAAAAATCAGCTGCAAAGTTCTCCTTGACCTCTTTGGAGCAGGCCCTGTGTGATATAATCCTTATATTGATGATAGTGACAGACCACTTGAGGGAAAACTGCTTCCAGGAGGGACTGCTTTGCAAGTGCATTTTAATAGGGAGGAAAAAAAATCACCAATAAATAGTGGAAATGTGTTTGGTGGCAGAGAGGTACTGTGGTGTGCCATATCACCTGCAGTTTTATAGTGACTAAAAATAGTGCTGCCCATTTTAGTTTTTTGGAGTGTTCTGAATGTTTTTATGCTGAGTGAGCATCTCTCAATACCATCTCTTTTGCCTGAATTTAGGCACCCAGGAAATGTGTTGGAATTTGCATTTCCAGGCTCCTGTCATGCTGTTGGAAGGAACTAGAAGCAATTCCCAGAGAGTATGTGCAGCCTCTCCTGGGGAATGCCACGGGCTGCTCAACAAAAGCCTTTTTTTACCATTTCTCAAGTGGTGTTTCAGTTTGTGTTACACCACTACAGCATCATCCAGTGCTGTGCACTGTTGCCTAATGCTGGCAAGTCCTCAGGCAACTGCTGCTCCACCTGTGAGGGAGACAGGGCTTTAAATGGGTTATAGACTTTTAAATGTTACCTTCCTCAGTGCTGCAAGGACATGTGATGTTAGAATCATGGAGTTGGTGAGGTTGGAAAAGACCTCAAAGTCCAAACATCTATGCAGCCACCACCGTGTTCACCTCAGAAGCACCTCCCAGGGATAGAGACTGGCAACACTTCCAGGGATAGAGACTGGCACTGGCTTCAAGGGGGTAGACATTCTGCCCTGTCAGGTTTGATCCCCTTGTATTTCAGAGCCAAGCCAGGAGTGTTCATGAGCTGACATGAATGAGCTGTTCATGAGTGTTCAGACAGCTGCATTTTGTGGTGCTGCTGTGTGGACCTGTCATTTTGACCAAGAAACCAGTGAAATATGAACGATAAATGTGGCCATTTCTTCTCATCCCCCCTATGTGTTAGGGCTGGAGAGAGCCCCCAGCACCCCCTGACTGACCCTGTGCAGCAGCTCCTCCACACCACTTTGCTCTGCTCATGGATCCCTGCCATGCTGCTGCCTGTGGCACTCACAGCTGCCAGCCCTGGCACATTGGACCTGTAAGGACATGTCCTGCAAGAATGTTTCCAGCACTCTTGCAGATCATTCACTCATGGGCTTTATTCTGTCTTGCATCACTTGCCTCAGTTTTTATTTCTCACATAGGTAACTGGGCACACTTGGGAAGCACAAATGCATTCATTGCTACTGAAATAAAAACTCCTCTGTTTGAAAGAGCATCCCCAAGGAAAGGTCTGTTGGTGAGTTCTGGCTCTGTGGAGTGAGTCTTCCTGCCCTGGAAGCTGCAGCACCTGCAGGGTGGTGATGTGAGCTGCAGTACAGGGGATGAATCATGGCTCTAATCATTTGCATTGGATAAAATCACAGTTCAGAGCTCCCCTGAGAGCTTCCTCAGCTCCATGGGCACAGAAACAGATGCTGCTTTTCTTCTCAGTGATCTGAGCCACCCCTCAGTGGGTTTGCCCTTCAGCCCAGAAGAGCCCTAGTTGTTCAACCAGAGGAATAAACCAACTGTGGATGTATTATGAGAGGGAAGAATTTGGCCTTTCCCTCCTTTCCCCCTTTGGCTATTTGCACACATTGGCGAACTGGGACATGTTCCTGCTCTGGTCACTTTGTCCACAGCCTCCTGTGCCATCTGCAGGAATTATTAAGTACAGGAATTAAAAAGCAGAAGAGTATAATGGTTTAATAAAGTCCTCATCCTGTCTTCTGGAATGGGAATGCTGTGGTGTTTGGGGAGTTGAATGCAGGTGCTCTGAGAGCCAACTGACATTGAGTTATTCTGATTTTACAGTGATGATCTTGAACAAATTATCCTTTGGGTACTTCCCAAGGGGAATGTTTGTTGACTCAGTTCACAAAGGAAGTAAGGATGTGCATTTGCTTGGGAAAATTATTATCCAAATCATAGTGCTCTTTTGAAACAGTTGTTTGACTGAATACCAAAAAGAAGCAATCAGACACTTGCCTTAGAAGACCTTGGCAAGGCAGTGAATGGTGAAATTATAAATTTCTTCTCTCTTACCCCCTCAGAGCAGAATTATCTATATTTGGATTTCTTTTTTCAGCCCCAGAGAGGAAGTGAATGAAGTTTGCAAATTGTGTTTGGACCAAATGCAGTGAATCTGGCTGTGCCTCCTGTGTGGAGCTGAACTAGAACAGTGTCCCAAGGAGCAGTGCTTGTTCTCAACTCCCAGACCCAAATGAGATCCCTCTCCCTCCTAAGGATATTTAGCAGAGAAATAAAAAGGAAATGTAGAGCTGGAAGGTTAGACATTTAGGTTTCTTCCCATTGCTATTAAAACTATACCAGGGAAGCCTTTTAGGTTAATTTTAGCTCCAGCTTCACTCCCACCATTGGAATGTCCAGTCTATTTAGGCTGAAGGTGTGTGGGGCAGGGACTGTTCTGGTTCTGTTGCCATTCCCACCTTTGCAGTGCTTCCTCACCAATCCAAAGAAGCTGTTTCCCTTCACCAAGTACCACATCTCTCTCTTCCTCTCAGTGCTTTCAGCAACCCTTGGATCAAAACTCCTCTGCTGCCACCTCCTCTCTGGTCCCTGGGTGGAGTTTGGCAAGGACTCCTTCAAGATGGTTTTCATTTTTGAGGCCTGAAGTTAGTTTGTGGCTGAAAGAAATGCCATGTACAGGAATGTTTTTGGATGTCTTTTCTGGAACTTGCTGGGAACAGTGACGTTTTCCATTGCTTACCAGGTGCTTTAAGGATGGTCTCGGTGTTAGCAGACACCGAGGGGGACCAGAGCTCTTCCAGCTGACCAGAGCCCATCAGACAAATCCATATTTCAGATTTATGCTGGTCCTTTTGTGCAATGAGCAGTTCCCTGTGCTGTCATTGCTTCCCTTTATACCTGCCTCTCCTCTTTCCTCTCATCTTTGGCTGTTCTTTTTAGGCACCACTAGCTTGGAAAATTCAATGGTTAGTTGAATAATGAGCATTCAAGCCACACTAGTGCTCTGAAATCTTGTGAAATCCGACCCATTCTCAGGGGACTTGGTGTGTTTCATGGAAACCAGTCAGTGAGAACCCCAGGACTCGATTTCCTGGAGGAAAGGGAAGATGCAGGAAGCCAAGCAGTTGGATCAGTCCCTGAGATGCATGCTGTGGCTGTGGATGCTTTCTTCCCAGGCATTCCCTGTGAACCCAGGGAAGTCAGACTGGCCTGGCAAGTGGCCTAACTCTGCTGCTGATGACACCTCTCCAGCAGAAGCGGTGTGTGGGCAGACAGGGAGTTTCATCATGGGGAGGAGGAGGAGGCATGCATCACCTTTTGTTTAAGCAGAAGCATCTTTTTGGAATGCTATCCATTTTATCGCTGAGGGCTTGGACAGGGAGCATCCAGGAGAGGCTGGATATTGTAATTAACACAAGTGGAGGCAGGCTGCTGCATCTGCCTGCCCGCCCGGAGAGGAAGAACCTGTTGAATTTGCTAGGAGCTATTGCTGTGAGGACAAGAGCCACAGTTCCTGGGAGTACAGCAGCCACAAGTGGATGGAGTAGCTGCTTCAGAGCTATGCTGTGGGGAAGAGGCAGAGGCCTGGATTCTGGACACTGGATGCCCTTTTGGGTTAGAGCCTCCACTTTTGCCTCCTAAGCGCGGGGAGGAGGAACACGCAGCCCCCTCGCTCTCGGTCAGGTGAGCCAAGGATGGCTGCACTCTCCCAGCACCTCAGGATCCTGCTCTGGAAGAACTGGCTGAGTGTCAAGAGGCAGCTGGTGAGTGTGGGAACAGAGGAGTGCAGGAGGGGGAACCTGGAAACACGGGGAGCTGAGGAGCGAGGGGGGCACTGCAGAGAGGGAGGTTGTGCTGTTAGAATGGGAGGGTGGTGGTGGGAGCAGAAGGAAGGAAGGGAATGGCACAGAAGAGAAGGTGTGTCTTGTGTGAAGCTCAGGAGTCCAGACTGAGTACCATGGATGCCCCTCTTGTTCCCTTGGGACAATGTCTGTGCAAACAATACCGTGTACAGACTCGTGGGCAGACCTGAGTTAGAGCTGCAGTTCTGTACCTGCTGCACAGCCTCTGAGGAGCCCCTGGGATTTGGGGGTGATGGGGCTGCCCTTGCACAGAGCCACTTGTAAAGGATGGATAAGAAAAAAGTAGCTCTGAGAGATGCAGGTAGAACAGATTTCCTGTGCAGTCCAGTGTGCTGCAAATCAAACATCCCAATGATCTTTCTGTCTGAAAGAGAAACCATTGCCAGAAATGTCCAGAGAGGGATCTGAGCTGCAGCAGCATCAGGGAGCAAATGTTCCTCTGGGAGGCATTGCATGGCCAGGCAGAGTAGTTTTGTCCCAGTCCAGTTTTGGTCCAGCTACGTGTGGTATTTTCAGCAGAAGCCTGGGTAGTTCAGGGGGCTGCACCATAACCTGTGCTCCAGAAACCCAAATGTGGTGGGGTTTAACCTTGCCTGAGTGGAATGGAAACCTTGGCAGGCACAGGAAGTGCTGGCCAAAGAGAAATGTCCATGGACGGCGTGATGTGAGGGTGAAGTGAAAGGCCTTGTATGACTGTGTGCTTCTGCAAGGTCTGTTCCAGCTTACCCTGCCTTATCTCTTGGTTGTGGAGCCTGATTCAGAGAGATGCTGAGTGCCTCTGACTCCTGTGGATATGCTGTGTGCCTCAGAGCCTTCTTCACTGCTGCTAAATACACTTTTCCTGAGATGCAGAAGAATCCCCATAAATTACCTCTAATTTCTCGAGAGAAATTGTAACAGCCTCATTAAAAGCAGAAGGCTTGGGTCCCCTTTAGCTCTTGTGTACCCTGAGTAAATGCCACCTAAGCCCTACCTGTGCTTCTGACCACAGTCTGACTTGCTGTAATTCTGGTTTCCTGTGGAGTTGAAATATCAACTCTGTAGAACTGAAATGTCAATTAAAATAAAAATCTGGCCACTGCTGATTATTTTATGGCAGGCATGCCTTGCAACCCTCCTTAATTTTCCTCTCTTGCTCCAAATTAGGGAGCTTGCTCAGGCTGAGGGGGGTGTGAGGAGGTAAATTCAGATCTTTTTGGGAGCCAAGTTGGGCCTGAGTGCCAAAGGGAATTGGAGATATTGGTGCCTCTTGTGTCTTGCACTTCATTATTTAAACAGAGGCAGGAAGGGGAGGGAAAATAACCCAGAGATCCTAAGCTCTGAGAGATTAAATCAACTTTTAGCAGTGCAATAATCCAGCAACTAAGGGATTATGCAACCTACATCACAGTTCTTAATGTCCCAAGAGCCAGATTGAGGTTGGTTGTGGCTCCATTCAAGTCAACATGTTCCACCTGCAAAGAGTTTGGCCAGGGTGGTTGTCTTGTTTTTGTTTATTAGAAATGCCTGGGACAGTGGGAATGCTGTGATGTTGCAACTGGTATGCCCAGCTACTATTAAATCCAATTAAGTCACAGGACAGAGATACTGAGAGAAGACATGTCTGGAAAGTGGGGAGTGTAAGCTCAAAATGGGGAGGGACAATGATTTTCCTGAGTAGGAGCAATCAGTATTCATTTATTGTCCCAGGAATGTGACAGATGTCCGGCCCTTCCTTTAGGCAGCTTCTGACTAATATCAGTTTCTGTGCTGTTACCCCATAATTTTACTTTAGCCTGTGTGGTGCTAAACAAGGAGGACACATTAATAATACCATTTGCATGAGAATTAATCACAGTTAAACTGCATGTTTGGGGACTGATTATAGGGAAAGCATCTGATATAAAAAATTACTAAAATATGTCAGTGCCAGTGATGGATCTTGTTACAGGTTGGCAGTGTATACATAAAAAGCAGGAAGGGTACTGTCTGTCTAAGCTAAAATGTGGCTGAATGCTAAAATTATAGGAGTACCTCTGAAGGGGTGTGTGGGGAGGTGCCTTGTGGTTTGATGTCTGTCACCTATTTTGGGGCATGAGTTTGCTGCTACTTTCAAGCCTGAGTCACCTCATCAGGGACGATAGGGATGGAGCTGCTGTAGAACAACCATCTTTAAGCTGAGTTGCTCTCCAGGATTTGTCTGTCTGTTTGGCTTTATGTTCCAGTGAGTGTTACAGGAAATGAAAACACGGTTATGGGCTCAAATTGCTTTGAAAAAACAGCTTTGGGTAATATGTGCTGATCTGAAAAGAAAGAACAACACAACGATGAGAAACGGGATTATTTTGAAGAAAGACATCTTTGCAGTTCCAAAAATTGGCATGAAGATAGAACTGCAATTTTGTAGCATAGAGGAGTTTCAGTTTAACTACTGATGGATGGAAGACTCTTAATCTAGTAAACATGGGAGCCAGCTCACCAGCTAGTGCAAAAGCAAGGGATTATTTGAGTAATTACAATTTCCTAGCTCACAAAACACCAAGGCTTGTATTTTAAGATTTTGGGCATCCTCCCTATTTTGGTTTACTACACTAGATGATTAATTCTAGTGTTTTCTTAATTCTTGTCCGTTGAAAGGGGCAATCCTCATGTCAGAGACAAGAGTTCTACACATGCTTATGTGTTTTCCAACACATTAGGGCAATATTACATTATTTTTCTTCCACCTTAAGTTAGGTATATGGAAGAAATTCTTCTGTGTGAGGGTGCTGAGGCCCTGGCACAGTTTGCCCAGAGAAGCTGTGGCTGCCCCATCCCTGGCAGTGTGTAGGGCCAGGTTGGATGGGTTTGGGGCACCCTGGGATAGTGGAAGGTGTCCCTGCCCATGGCAGGGGGTGGGACTGTATCAGCTTTAGAGTCCCTTTAACCAAAACCATTCTGGGTATCATCTCAGCTCATGTGTATGGACTGCTACAGTCTGGAGATGGAAAGATGCCAGCGATTTGGGCTGCTGGGGTCAGAAGTTCTTATAAGGGTTTTTTTCTTGATGGTGGGTGTTCAGATGTGTGTTCTGTAGGCTGGTTGCACAACTCCATAAACCCCTTCCTCTACCATGCTTGAGCCCCACATCTTGTGAATGACCACTGTGAAAATCCTTCTTTCCAGCTGTACCATCAGGATCCACTGGTTGTGAAAAACAGCTACATTTTTTTGGGAAATCTGCTGTAGGCTTGTCAAACTCTTTAATTTTGGGGTACAGGTCAACTGAAGTCCTATTTACCCATCATTTCACTGAAAGTGAAACCAAGCTTTCACACTGCAGCTGCTTTATCTTTTGGTTGGTGCTTCCCAGCGTGCCTTTACTGTGACATAGCAGTGTCTCAAAGCTGGGTAAACACAGTCCCCCATAATTACCAGCCAAACTGAAACCTTGTGCTGCTTTCAGCCTTGTTATTTGCTCTTAAAATCTTCGGTAGTTTTTCTTCCTGAATAGATAATGCTTGGATTTTAATTGTATGCATGCCAAGACAGGTGTGATTTACAATGCACCTCATAACTCACTTAGGGCACTGCTTGTACATTCCAGCCAGGCTCTGGGTAACATCAATGCCACAAACATAACCGATATATTTTCATTGCTGTTTTATAGGTATGGTCGTTTGTTTTAATTTCCTGGCCTGTGGTTGTTTTCATAATCTTGGCCATTATCCGTCTCAAATTCCCTCCAGAACCACAGCAAAACTGTAAGTAACTGGTTTGTTTTTATGTCTGTGAGGTTTAGTTCTCATTTCAGTGACTGATGTGTTCATTTGATGTGTTTTGTTACTTTTACAAATTTGGCTCCATGTAGTTTCCAGTGGAGATTTCCTGGGATGCATCATGCTGTAAATAAAATGTGTGTGCTCCTCTGAGGTTGTTTTTGCTCATGGTTTCTTTTTTTTTTTTCCAAATTAGCTTTATAATTAGAAAACAACCTTAAAGTACTGTCTCATCAAGATTTATTTGGATACTGCTCTGTAGACAGCAATATAAATTTCCAGGATAAACTGAGGGAGAAGAGGGCAGCTGGGGGAGAGCTTACTCAGTAAAACGAGTGAGGGCAGAGGCTGCAAGTGTGATTATGCAGGTGAGGTGGCAAACATGAGGTTGGTCAACGTGAAAGATTTTACCTTGTGCATGCCACAGGCAAAATGTGCACATTAAAGTATCTCACTGCTAAGGCTCAGTTGAAGAGTGATAACTTGCTTGGCTCCTGGGGCCTGATGTGCCTGTGAGCCCCTTGTAATGAAAACAGCAGCTCCTTGGGTGGGTCAGTAGTTGTTGGGGGTCAAATGGGTGGAAGTTTGCACAAGCTGGTTGTCACTTGCAAGCCTGGCTCCTTGGGTCAGGAAGTGTCCATCTCAGAGCAGGGATGCACTTGGGTCTGCTCTAAAGCACTTCTGCTGATCAGTGAGTCCTTACCACCACCAGAAGCATGTCCCAGCCCTGAGCACATTTGTTCTTGAAGTTATAGAGTATAGCAGAGCAAGGAGTTCACCCAATTGGGAGCCTTTTTTTACCTTTCACAGTGTTAGTTTAGAGTTGAATCAAATCATAGAGCCATAGAATGGTTTGGCTTGGAAAGGACCTTAAAGATTTTCAGCACCTGGTTGATAGCAGAGACACCACCATGGATGACCCACATGGGGCTGCCATGGGCCTGCAGGAGCAAAGCCTGGCATGGGCAAGGTTGGGGGTTTGCATTTGGGGCAGGGAGACTGATGCAGGACGACAGGAGACAGTGCCTGGCAGCAGAGGAGACAAGCAGTTGGCTCCCAGTGTTTGTAGCTGTCCCATGTGTGAGATGTGGTTGGGAGGGATGTGCCTCTGAACTCCGGGAATGTTCACCCTGGTGAGTGCCAGGTGTGATTCTGTGGTTAGAAACTCCTTGTTCCTCTGTGAGGTGTGAGACAGGACCACACTGTGACAAGTGTCAGACATGCAATTAGGAGAGTCCTTGTTGCAGAGAGCTTACAGCCTAATCCCACTGAAGCATTGTGTACCTCCTTCCGTAGGCAGGGATGTAGGCAAGTTCTTCCTGGAAGTATCATGGGAATTCTTTAATAGGAAAGGACATTCTTGAAGTGTTGGGAACAATTTTTAACCCCAAGCCCATCTGCTGTCAGCAAAAGGCCTCTTTAGGCATGTTATATATTCCAAGTTCTCCCAAATTCCCTTGAACAAGTTGGAGCAGGCAAGACAGGACATGTTGTACTTTGTGAAAACCCTGGATTTTGCCAAGTGTGGAAATGGCAGACCTCCCACGCTGCCCCACCAGTTGTACTTCCTGTCCCCAATAAGTCAGATAAGTTGGATGTCAAGGGAGCCACCTGGATGGGGAAATAATTATTCTTTTATTTGACACGGTTATTAGTTTGAACCTATATTTGTTTGGAGCGTTTTTGCTCTGGATGATCACATCTCTGCCTTAATGAATTAACAGGAATAATCTTATGAACTGCAAATAGCACCAGCAGTTGTGCTTTGCAGGAAAGGGGAAAGTTGGGCAGTGTCTTTGGATGAGTTCCCTTTCCTTCTGTAGATTAATTTTATTTTAGTAGAAGTCTCAGTAAGTATGTGAGTAGGCGTCTGTCTCTCTTAGAATTGGATGATAGGAACTCTCTATTGCAAGAGAGGTTTTTTGCTGGAAAATAATGGTTTTGGTGTATTCTTGTGATCCAGATGTTCAGAGATCAGCTAAGAATCCTGAGGGAATAGAGAAGGATGCTAACCAGAGCATCAAACAGCCAGTTTCTGCTGCTATTATAGTTAAATAAGAACAGTTGCTTGACAATTACTCTTTTTTTGGTTTTTTTTTTTGACAACTGGAAAAAATGTATCAAACTTTTTGCTTGAAAAGCAAAAGATAAATCACTCGGGAACTTTCCTTTTTGATAGAAAAGCAGGCGGGGGTGGACACATCTAGGAAAGCTATTACAGGAAGGGATTTTATTCATTTTATTCATAAAATTCACCTTGTGCCGATTTCCAGTGCCTGCCTTAAGACAGAATCATTAAGTAGTGACAAGAAGCTGTTTCCAGTTCTGCTGTCAAGAGATTATTGCAGGTAGACAAAAGTCAGGAAGCACAGAATCAATGGCACAGAGATGGAATGAGCTACACAGATGCTGAGGTTTGGAGCCTTAGAGATAACCCCACAGAAAATCCCATTCTCTAACCTTATCTTGTGTATTCAGGGCCACAGAAATATCATGAGATCTATTAATTTTTTTTCAATTAAAACAGCTCAAATTCGAGACAGTAATTTCTTCTGAAGGGCAGCTAATACACATCGAATAGATGAAGGATTATGTAGAGAAATTACCTGGCAAATATCAGTCAAGGGTGAACAAATGGCAAGGGGGCTTCCTGCAGGAGCAAGTTGCTTGTGCTGAATTATATTGTGTAGCACTTAATGCAAAGGGAGCTTGTGCCAGGCTGAGCTTCAGAGGGAAATGACATGCCAAATAAATGTCACCACTCAAGAGGTGCTCATAGGAGAACTAAGAGCTGAGGAAAACAAGGAGCTGAAGTCTGATAAATAATTTTCTTCACAACTAAAGCATCTTGTATCTAGGAGGTAAAAAAACCTATATCTCTTCTTTATTCAGGGATTCTGTTTGATGATGTGTTTCCAGGTCAGCAGAGATTGTTGTCAGGAGAAATGAAAAAGAGATTTCACTGTCTGCATACTCAGTTTCTGTGATGATCCCAGAGTCTTACAAACAAAATCCCCATCCAACTTACTATTCACATTGCAGTTGTGACTTCTGACCCTTTTATTTCAGCCTTTGTCTTTGCTAGGAGACATTGGGATGTGTATGTGTGGAATAGGAAACTCTGGACTGGAAGCCTGCAGGTGAAAGCCACTGGGTTTGATGGTATCATCCAGACTTTTGTGCCTGTATCATCTGTTTTCTAGGGCAGGGACACAAGTCCCTTTCCACCCTACAGGTTTTAGCAAGGTATGGGAATTGTGTGCGAGATACAATCTGTCCCTCAGGGCTCAGCCCACTCAGTCTGCAGAGGAGCCCAATTACGCTCCTTGCTTTAACGAGCTGTCACGCCCTGCCACACCCTCCCCGACCGATTTCTTCCTTTGCTGCTGGCCTCCTCTCCCCTGCTTTCAGTTCAACCTCATCAGTATTCCCGGTAGGAGCTCTCTTGGGTGTGGTTACAGAACCCCGAGCTGTGGGGAGGATGTGGGACAAACCCCACCCCTGTTAGACCCCGGGTCTGCTCCTACGGCATTCCCCGGGACAGCTGGGCTGTCAAACCTGTGCCTCGTTCACAGACAGTTCTTCTTCATGGAAAGTAGCTGTGCTCTTGGGTCTACTCTTAAATAAACCAAATTCTGCCAGAGAATCCGTTGGCAGAACTTCTCCCAGTGAAGCACTTTCACCTCTGCCCAGAATTTCCACCCAGATTTCCCCAGCATTGTGGAGATGCCTGCAAGGTTGCATTGCATTAGCTCAGAGATGTTTGTCAGAGAGACTCAGCAGCAGAGTCTTCCACGAGGCTGCTCTTTGCAGCCAATATTCTGGGGGAATATCATCACAATTGGTCAGTACCAGCACAGGTGTTTGGGCCTAGCTTAGGGCCAGAGCTGTGTGGCACAGCACTGTGTAGGAACAGATACTCTGCTCTCATTCTTGCTTGGCTCCAGTGCTCCTGGAAGAAGGAAGGCCCAGGATAGGCTCTCTCTCTTAGCTGCATCGCATTCAGTCTTACTGTGATGGGCAGCTAGGATTTGAACAGGTCCAGAACTGGCTGGAAAAATCAGTACAGGCCCCTGAGGTGACCTCTCTGATGCCTTAGAAGGTATCTCACCTGGAGGTGAGAAAACTCTGAAAATATGCTGTACTTCATAGGAATTTGCCTCTTAGTTGGAGGCACCTGTATTCATCTCTTTTCCCAGTAATGTGGAAAAATTAATAGGTTCCCATGCTAATTACAGGGAGTTGGGATGATGGCTCAGCTGCACAGGCCACTCCATTCATTTGGATAAGTCATGGATATTTATGCAAGTCATAATCCACCCCCAGGGTTTAGCCTATTCTGCACACAGACAAGCACACAGCAGACTTCAGGCTCTCCTTCACCACTTGCCTGTGGTGGAGCAGCCCCACTCCTTGTGTTCCTTTACACTGCTTAATTTTCCTCCCCTTCTTTTCTGTCAGTCTTTCCCCCCTTTTCTGCACATCAGTTTTTTGTCTGTGCCCGTCTGCAGTGATTAGGAAAATGCCTCACCAAGTCTCCAGCTTTGGTGTGAATGTTCTGTTTCATTCTGTTGTGCTGGGGAGCAGACTGCCATATAACCCTCTGTTTCATTAAACCAGAGCTGAAGGAGGTATGGATTGTATTAATTAACCCCACATTTGCTGGAATAGACATATGCACTGGTCTCCTTGCATGCAGAAGCAGTGCCCAGCCATACAGTTCCTTGTCTTCTCCTTGGCTTGGAGATCAACTGCTTAAAGAGATCACTGTGATGTTTGTAATGCCTCCCTTGTCATAAATCTCCACACTTCCCTTTCTTTCCACAGACTCTTCTGCCTTCTGGGGTGTGACTGAAGGATGTTGGAGCTGGGAACTCCTGACTTACCACTGTGATTTTTCCTTCCTCATTGAAGCAGGGCCTTGGGATGATCATTTAATTCTAATTGACTTCCTGAAACATTTCAGTCCAGGTGCTGGGATCTAAAAGGGAAGAGGTATTTTTCCAAAGGTACTGAGCAGCTTGGCTTAGACTGAAATTAGCAGTTGTTGATGCCTGTGTTTCTGGAAAGGAGGTCACTTTTGGTTAAAGAATCTAAACCTGGGCTCTGGAGGCAGTCAGCACTGAAAGATGTTGGTTGGGTAAACACAGTTTTTGTGCAGGTGTTTTTGCAAGTCTAGATATTGATTTAAGCTTTTAGGTTCCAGTTCCTTGCTGGGAAGTGCCCTTACTCTCTTCTTAGGTCCTGTTTGGGTAATCCCCTGCTGCTCATACAGACAAGATCAACCTGGCTGCATTACAAGACCAAGTTAGCCTTGTCTGCATCAAATACTGCTTTAAAAGAGCCCTCTAGGAAAAGGGCTTGTGTGCAGTTACTGCTTTCTCCTGGTGTGTTTGTGCTTCAGGCAGTGGAGCATCCCTTCCTAGCACTGTCAACCTCCTCAGCTCTGCCCCGTGGTGCAGACAGCAGCTCTGTCATTTCCCCACCTTGCCCTGAATTTGCAATACCTCTTCGAAGGGTTCCAGGTTCCACCTCCTCTCCTTTGTTCCTGTCTTTGGTGTGGAGGTTCTTTCTCCTCCTTTTACACCTGCTGCTCTTTGGCTCCTTTGTGATTTTGATGCTCTCTGCTCTTTATGTTCTCCCTGATCAGTCCACGAACCTGATGCGATCAGATCGCAGTGCTGATTTTTAATTTATTAAATGAGGAGGTGGAAGTGGAAGGTCTGTGGGTGAGCAAAACCAGCTTGCCCAGTCTTAATAAGCATGGAAGTAGATTCTGTCTGCTCTGGGCTGGGCTTATTGCAGAGCCTGAAGTGCTTGGGGGAAGAATTGGGCAACAAAACGAAATGTTTCTTTCTTGGAGGCCACAGAGGGAGGGAGGAGTCTGGCTGTGAGTTGTCTGCTGCTTTGATTGCAGTGTCCTAGGCAGGCAGCTGAAGACATCATGAGAAAACAAGGGTCCTGTTGCTGTAAAGATAAAAAAAATGCAAGGCTTTAAATCTCACCCAGCCACACTGGGTGTCCGGGGGGCTTGGATGGATTTATCTGGGGTCCTGCTGTGCTTCCGTTTCAAAAATCAGGAGATGCAAAAGGAGGCTGTAGTGAGGTGGGGATCAGTCTGTTCTGCCATGTCTCAAGTGAAAGGATGAGAGGAAATGGCCTTAAATTATGCCAGGGGAGGATCAGATTAGATATTAGAAAAAAAATTGCACTGAAATGTCACAGCAATAGAAATGCCAGGGCAATTAAATATTCTCTTTTAATAGGTAAGGCATAAGCCAGCTGGGTATTCATGTATAAAAAGTACCCTGCTTAAAAATTAATCTTATCCCATAGATTTGATGATTTGGTTTAGTTTTTGGAGAGAGATTCAAAGTCCTAGCATTAGCATAAAGCTTTGTACAATAAAAAAATAAAAATAGGCAGCTTAAGTTGTTACTGATAAATAAATGTGAACAAAGCTGGAAATGGACAATTGCCTGTGGTTGAAGGGAAACAGGATCTTTGTCATGTCATGAAACGGGCACTTTTGTCTTTTTGGCTGTTGAAAAAAGCAGAAATTAAAATTTAAAGTGATGCTGTGTGACAATGAGAAAGACTAGAAGGGAAGCCAGAAGGTTGTGTGTACACAAACACAGCCAAACATTTGGCATAGAAAGTTGGGAGGAGGTGACCAGAGCAGGACATATTCTCACTAGGAGTTTTTGTGACTCTTGAGATAAATATGGATCACAGCTGATAAACAGTTTGGGGTCTTTTGCTGCTCTGGGTTAGACCCCCACTGCTCAGGGGTGATTTTAAGAGAGCATGTAGGAACACAGCACAGAGTGTTCCCTCCACTACAAAAATCCTGAAAGTTTTAAGCTTTCTTCAGCCAGAAGCTGAAGGGGTTTGATCCATGTGATCATTTTAGTAGCTGCTGACAAATCTATTTTTGTGAATTTGTCTAATTCTTTTGAAATCAATGTCTGCTTTACACCATGGCAGCAAGTTCTACAATGTTTTGATATTTGTTACAAAAATGTGTTTTCAGTCCTGTTTGCTGGTTATGTCCTGATCTCACTGTGCTTTGCTGTCCCTGTGTTGTGAGGGGTGACCATTTTTTCACCCTTTTACTCACTGATTCCTAACTTCATTTATTTCTTTATCAAACCACTTTTTGGCCACCTTTTCCCTAGCTGAAAAGTCCCAGTTATGATGTCACCTGGTATGATTTGGCAATGATTGAATGCATTCCCAATTAAACACAATACTTCCTAATGAAGCTATTGGCTCATTAGTGCCTCCAATTACCAGAGCTGAGATTTGTATGGATTTTTCATGAACTATGGGAGGAATTTGGAAGGACTTAGAGCATAGGTAGTGTCAGAGTGTGTGAATGTTGAAGGCAAGAGAATTTTTTCATGCCCAAGGAGTGGTGATACAACCCTAAACCAGAGGTGGGTAGAAACCAGAAAAACTCAGCTGGGAGTTGCTGTGGTCATGGTGCTGTGCCTCTGCTCTGCTGAATTCCTGGCTGGATCAGCAAATGGCTGGACTCAGCAATAGTGCAAATACCACAAACCACAGTGCAGTGGAAGCAGCAAAATCAATGTGGCAACGTGAAACATGGTCTATTTAGGTTTAGACATTTGGGTCAATTTCAATTAATCTTGTGGACCACAGCAAAATAGTCATTTTCATCCCTCTTGTATGACATTTAGAGCCACCCTGACATTTCTCATTGGTGTTATACCAAGCACCTTTACCTGAAGAAGACAAAATGTTTTTCTCATGTTGAAGGGAAGTGTACTGGAATTTACAACATTCAGAAAAAGAGGAGAAATTAATTTTCTTTTTTTTTATTCTGAATGAGAGCAAATGGGGAAAAGCCAGAATTTCCAGTGGCATGATGCATTAATTGGTATCTTATGTTTGTTGTTACATGCCTTGGTTCTTTCCGGCTCTTGGAGATGTGGCTGGCCTGGTTAGATGCTACTGAACAGGGAGAACCAGCCCATGCAGCACTGAGCCCTTGGCCTCCTCTGCCCTTTGGGATGCCTCTTTCCTTCAGTTTTGAGCCCTTCTCTCAGTGGAGATAGGAAATCAAAACTCTCTGTCAGAAGACACAGTAAAAGCCTCTGCACTTGGGATTCTGCTGCTGGCAGACCCAAAGTCAGGCTTTGCTAACAGGATACAGATCTAGGCTTGGATATTGGTTGCAGAGGTGTCAATTTGGCCAGAAATAGGAGAGGGTGATCTCAGCTCAGACATGTGGCAGCAGTGGGTGCAGTGGTCTCTCTCCCTTGACTCATGGGCTTTGGTAGTGGGACCCTTCAAGGGAAATTGGAGTTTTAGCAAATTAGGTTTAAAGCTAAAGGCAGTGGGAGATTGAAAAAAAATTTTGCCATGTGTTGTGGATCTGCTCTAATTTTCGATGTGGGATCATGAAGTTGGGGCTTGGATATGGCATTGCCGTAGGTTTGAGTGGGAGAAGGAGCTGCCTGTGGAAGACAAAGGGATTCCCAACAGTAGAAATACTGCAAAAATGTCCAGTGGGGATGTTACACTTCAGATTGGGAAACTATCACTGTGGAAAGACTGTCCTTTAAAATTTGCAGAGCAGGTACAACTCTGCTTCTGTCACATCTGCTAGCTGGTGCTTATGTTGTGCACTGATGTCACTGGTGTGACACGGAGGTTTATCATGGATAAACCTCAGCCAAGGCAGGGACATGTCAGTATGGAGATCTCCTGAAGCAGCTTCCTCCCTGGCCATCCATGCAGTGGTTACAGGGCCAGCAGGGAATTCATCTGTGTGGGCAGGACAGCCCCTGTGGCTCTGTGGGGTCACATCTCCTCACCACCAGCAAGGGAATGGAGGGCAGGAGGAAGGAGCAGGGAGAGCATTAATCTCATGGCTCACCTTGGCATCAGTAAATTCCTTCCTTTGCAGGATGCAGGGCTGAGAACCAGCGTGGGTCTAACTCACACCACATGGGAATCTGGCCCAGACATTTTGGGTTTTTCAGTGTTTTTCTGGGTTTTTCTTTCTCAAAAAACTTCTTTAATTCTCCAAGTGCTGTCAGAGCCCAGGCCTCTTCCAGAAGAGTCCTCCCTGGCATTGCCATTGCTCCTGTGCCAAAGAGCATTACGGGATAACACTGGTTCATGCCTGCAGTGACTCCAGGGGTGGATCAGGCCCCATGGCTGCATCCAGCTGCCAGCAAACTGCTCAGCATCTGCTGAGAGTTGGCAGAGCCTCACTGAGTGCCTCAACCTCATGGGCCAACAATCTTCACAGGCACTGTGCCACCACCACGAGTGGCAGCGCTTCCAAACTTCAGGTCACAAATTCCTGGCTCTTTGTATCTGGGGCTGCTGTTTCAAAAGTAAAGGAAGAGCCTTTTGTAGGATACCATCGCTGTGTTCTGACACTGAACACTTCACGGTGATAGAGCAGCTGATTGTTTAATTGGCCACTTAAAGTGTGCCACTTTTGAGTCCAATTCTAGAATTTGTTATTGCTATACTTGTACCTCAAGGAAGAGTCTTCCTCTGATCTGGATTCATCAGGACCTCTTGCTTTATCACCTCTGTAAACATCTAGCATGTCTCTGGAGAAGACCAGTGCTCCCCAGACCCATCCTTGTGTTCCGCTTTCAGCTTTACCCTGAGGAGTTATACAGCTTTGGCTGATTCTGGTCTGCTAAGAGACATGAGCTTAGCTCCTGGCTGAGGAGTTATACAGCTTTGGCCTCCCCTGGTCTGCTAAGAGACATGAGCTTAGCTCCTGGCTGTGTGGTTGTTGGTAGGTGTGGAGGGCAGTGAAGGGTGGAGCTCCTACACGTCATTGTGGCTATGCCCTCCATCCCAGGCCTCATGGCTTCCCACATCTTTGAAGCTTCATTTTGGTAGGGACAATGATCCAGTGAGGTCTATGGTGTGCACTTTTGGCTTGGTGTGCAAGTCAATGTCCTGCCTGGGAATGAGGGTGTGGGAGATGAGAAGGAAGATGAGAGGGAAGTTCCCTTGTGTGCAGAACGCTGTGCAGGGTTGTAATTGGTGATCCCAAAGGGCAAACACTACAGACTTGGCAGGGATATTCACACAGGATGCTTCCAGATTAAAGTGACCTGCTCTAAATTTTCCCTCATGGGCAGCAGGTTAATTGCCCTACAACACCTTTAGAGTGATGGATGCTTGGTCCTGTGGCCCCAACACCAGAAGTTCTGCCTGTAGGGATAAGGGAGCTCTTTCGCTGCCCTTGGTGCTCTGAGGTTGCTGGGAGCTGGTTCAGCCAGCTGTGTAACTCCTGAGGGAGAGAGGGGTGTAATTCCTGAGGTGACTTGAGGGATGCAAGGAGTGTTGGGGGAAGCTTCCCACAGCAGGGAGCCTTCTCCTCTGGCAGGTATCCACGTCCTTTAATTTTCTCTTGTACTCCTAACTCTCCTCTGACGTGTACAAGAGAATTACACCACCATCAAAGTGGGTGCCTGTACCTCTGCAGGTCTCAGAGACCTCTGTGCTGGTTGCTGTTTCGGCCAAAGCAATGGGAACTCCTGTGCTAAATCATGAGCTCTTGTGTTCTGACCCAAAAATGCAGTGGCCAGCTGTGCTGAGGAAAGCTCAGGAAAATCCAGTCTCCATCAAGACCAACAACCATGGAATCCACCTACCCCTGCCAAGCCCTCTGGAAGCATCTGGGGTTTGACCACTGCTGTAATGAATAAATGTTGTACAAATGTAGAACTCTGTCCTTGTTGGAGGGCTGAGAGATAAAGCTGTGCCTGAGTGAGAGTCTCAGGTCATCTTTGAAGACCAAAGAGCAAGGTAATCAATTACCACAAGCCTGCCCACAGGCCTTCAGCAAATCTGGCTCCCTTCCATAGCAGAAATAATAGCAATGTCCTTTGCCAGGTAATTTTCCAAATGATTATTTTAAATAATATGTTGCTGTGATCCAGCAAAAGAGTTTGGTGATTTATGAGAGCGTTTGTCTCCGAGAGGAAGAGCAGCCATGAACTCTGCGGGCTGGCAGCGAGCAGCACGGGGCAAGTGGCACATCAAACACTCGAGAGTCTCATTGCTCAGGTCCACTCTGTGTCTGGAGAAATGGAGGCAGGGACACAGATCTCATCCCTCAGCCTGGCTGCCAGCATCCCAGGTCACCAGGCAGATGGTGCTGGAGCTGCTCTGAGCTGGGAGGACGCACAGGGGGTGGTGGTAGTGATGGATTGCTCCTCTGCCTTCCTGGGGCAGCTCTGCTCAAAAGGCAAAGGATGTTTGTTGGTCCTGGACCCATTGGCCCTTCCTGTGGTAAAAGCTGAGACAAAGCCCTGTTTTAACAGACTGGCTTGGAAATAAAGATTGTGGTGCTGCATAGAAACCAATCCAACAAGTCTTGGAGAACGTGTTCTCATGGGTGCTTTGGGTTACTCTGGCCATGTGCCTGCTTTGACTTTATTTTATTTTTAAAGGCAGAATTAGGATACCTTAATCTATGGCATTTTTTTTGTCGTTTCTTGCCTGTTGTTGGATTTGGGAGAGAAGGGAGGAAATGTGCAGTTGGTTCGGGACCGACAGGTATCCAGGTATCCAACGAACAAATAGCTTGGCTCTTCTTTCTGGATCTAGTGGGAGGTGTCCCTGCCCATGGCAGGCATGTTGGAATTGAACAACCTTCAAGGCTTCTTCCAAGCCAAACCATTCTATGATTAAATAGCCTGTGGTGACTTTGTCAGTGTTGAGGAGGTGCTTGTAGTGGGATTTGGCAGATGATACTGCTAGGGTGGAGTCAGTCAGAGGAGCCTCAGTGAAATTGAGAGTCTGTCCTGTTGTTTAGGAAGGGAAAATAACACATCCTGGCAGAAACATATGGCCAAAAAGTGCATGTCCTCATCATCATAATGGCATTTTCTCTCTCTTTCTCCCTCCAGGTTACCTTGCACCCCGAAACCTTCCCAGTGCAGGCTTCTTCCCATTCCTGCAAACAGTGCTCTGTGATTCTGATGCCAGGTGTAAGGGCACACCATACACACCAGAAGATCTGCTGCCAAGACTTAATGACATCTCACCCCTCAGACTGTAAGGGAATCTGAATATTTCCAGGTGTTAGGAGGTGTAAAACAAAGCCTGTTTTGAGGGGGAGGGAGCATCCATGCATGTCTGTGTGTATGTACAAATTCGTCCACAACACAAATACCTCAACTACCTGTTCTAACAGATGTCTGACATTTAGAAAAGAGAATATCAGCTGCAACTGGACACTTCAGAAATAATCACATTAGGGACAGCTCTCAGGAATGTGTCCACTGATTCAGGCTTGAGTCTTCTACTGAAGGGAATTTTGCTCCCTGAGAAAAACTCTTCAGCTCACCCAGAAGGAACATTTTTTTGCACAGCTGTGGGTCAGATCAGTGATAAGTCTTGCCCCCAGAGCAGCCCAGAATGCTGATCTGCCACTGAGAGGATGCTTTGGCTGGAAGTTAGAGTGTTAGTTCTGGAGCAGCTGCTCTTTGAGCAGGTCCTCCAGGTGCCAGCCAGAATGGGTGTCCTCTCTGTAGGCCATCAAACGTGAAGGGAAACACATGAAAATGCAGAAACAATTTTTGCCCACAAAAGCACAGAGATTTGCAGCATGGAGCTGGCTGGGCATGTTTGCCCAGTTTCAGTTTGCTGAAATGGAAATGTTCAGTGGGACCATTTCAACTTCTTGATGTTCCAGTTGAAGTCAAGTAGCATTTGCTTTTGAGGCATGCCAGCCAGGGTGGTTTGTACATCTTGGCTGCCCAGTTCTGACAGATACCTGGGGAAACATGCCACTCTGAGGCCTGGCTGCTTCATGGAGAGCTAAAAATCTGGGCATCTGACAGTGGCCCTGGTTACTCATCTTTACTTTCAGGTGAGAGGCTGCTCCATAGTCAGAGTCTCAAAATCCCCCTTGGCTAGAGCTTGAGATTCTGAAGAGCTAAAATGGCCCCACCAGAGAGCACATCAGGCAGTCCTGAGGTTGGTGGCTCCTTAAAGATCCTCTTTAGTGCAGAGGGAGTCATTTCCCAGCCCAATTTAGTGGTCAGAGTCTCTCCAGGGGTGGGAAGGATGACTAAGGATGTGGACAACTGAAGTTGCACAAGGTGAATCCTAATCAAATTCAAGGTCATGCAGCAGATGAGAGGAGGGAAGGCAAAGCTACATGGAGACTGGGTGCCTGGATTCACAGCTCTGTTCCTCAGTGTCATTGTTTTTCCCTGGGCATGTTAAACAATGGTTCATTTGGGGTATTGAAATGAAGAAATGGGAGCTTCTAGTGCCAAAGCTGGAGGTCTTCCATGGGTTTGAATAGCTACAAATCCTCCTTGCTTTCTGCTTTTGCTTTCTGGAAAGCTGTTTAGGAAATAAGTGGTTTTTCCTGCCAAATGAAAACCAAAGGATTTGGCCAAATTTTATATCAAGAACATGAGTTATTAATAAGCATCTTGATCACTCTTGATGCTCGAGGTTGTCTGTGGGAAGTATCATTATAGACATGTGGCCATACCTCCCCTTGCATGGTCAGTGTCACCCCTGGTGTGTTCTACAAGGAAAAACACCAACCATTAAGTAGCCACAGCAAAACCAGCAGGATGCAGCAGAGTCTAAAACCTCAGGAAAAGATTCCTTGGGAAGGGGAAGGCTCCAGATGAATAGGTGCAGCTCTGCCTCAGGGGTGCTGGATCCCCATTGGTGAGTTTGTCACAAAGTATTTGAGCTGTGGCCCTTCACTACCTGGATATATTGTTTTGTAATATTCAGCTAATCCAGGCTGTTTCTCTCCTCTCCCATTGTGCAACTCACTGAAGCTCTTGTTAAGCTGTTTTATAACTTGCCCTAAAACTATGCATAACCAGAGGTCAGCAGAGAAAATGGGCAAGGTTCTCCCTTTTGATTCTGTTCCTTAGAGGCATTTACCAAGCTGTGCATGGTAAGGTTGCTTGAAATTTCCCTTAATAAAAGGGAACCAAGTCCAAAAATCAAGCTCAGCAACCTTTTCTCCTGCAGTGGAATGTTTGGGAAGGATGAGTAAGGTCCTGTTGTCTGGAAGGATTTCTTGGTAAGGCCACACACTTTATAGCCATGGAGTTCTGTACTTTTGCTTCCCCAAGATATGTGCCAGGCCTCCAGAAGTAACCAGGCTTTTGCATAACCCAGATTTCAACACACCTGCCATGAAATCCAGCCACAGACACATTCTGAGTTAAAGCAGTAAGTTAATTATAAGAAATTCTGGCAGTTGTTACAGTTGTCTCTTCTTTTTTTTTTTTCCCTTTTTCTTCTTCTCTTCTTTCCCCCAGCAAGCTCAGGAGCTCATCCAGTGTAGCCAAGGACAGGCAGCCTTCACCATGGAGTGCAGAGGGTCCTGAAAGCAGGAATGCTTCACTGGGTAGGTTACTCACTGCTCCAGGAAGTTCTGCTCTTTGAAGGCTGATCTTTTGAAGATCTCTGGACAGAGCTGCAATTCCTAGAGCACTGCTGAAATGATTTATGTGTTTCATAGAGGCACGTGACCATGGCCACGACATTAGTGTAAATTCTTGGGAACAAGTACAAGTAGCTGTGGAGAAGGCTTTGGAATTGGGCCAAGAAACCAGGATTAAATGCTTGTGTTTCACAGAAGCAATGCAAGATCACAGATTGATTGGACATTAATTAGAGACCTGGCTATTTATGGAATATTGCCCTTTTACTACCCACAAATTCTCCATAAACAGCTTATGTTTTTTTTTTTTCAAATGGGTTTTTATCCACAGTTATCCAGCAAATAAGTTGTCTTCTGTGCCAGAGTGGATATTTATTGTTGGTGATGTTCTCCTCTGATGTGATTCTCTTTCCTGAAGGAACTTTCAGTCTGAAAGTTTCCATAAAATCATTACAATTATTATTTATTGATGGTAATGGCTGGTACAATCTGCAAGCCATCATGATGGATAGTCCTTTCTGCAGGGAGCTCACGATGAAATGAATGATTACAGATTTGCATTTGCCTGTTCTGCTCCAGTCATTCACTGTTCCAATTAGCATTCCTGCCAGCACCCTCTGTGGTGCACAGACAGAAAAAGGCAGAATGCAAAAGGGACCAAGTGCAGAGGCGTGGGGAGGGGAAAAGTAAATCAATGAACAGTTATGGGAACTATTGACTCATGCTGATGGTCAGGGAGGAACTCAATTCTTAATTTTACTTTAAAAAAATTTTTAGATGATAGGTCATGGCCCCATATAACAAGTTACAGTGTCATCCAGAATTTTATTATACCAGACAAAACCCTAAAGTAGTTACAAATTGCCATTGGCTGTACCTTTGGAAACAGATTGATAATGCACCCAAAGCTGTAGGTAGCTGTCCTGTGTCCTGGTTTTATGTAGCAAAGAGGTTTTAAAAGCCATAAGTAAAATACAGTGTTTCAAACTGTTATTGCAGCATTTGGGGATTCGGTATCTCATGGACAGAAAAGCCTTCAGAATGTTTCATCACCATCCAACTTGACTTCCAGCACCCACACGTTCAACAAGATCTTCAATTTTGGGAAGGTAAATCTGTACTTGCATAGTAGCCGAGTATGAACATTTGTGTATCCTCATATTTAAAGAATTAGAAGCTCAAAGTAGCAGCACACAGCTTTTATTGCTTTAGGATCTCCCTTATTATGTGAATGAGCTTTATTTTGGAAACACAGTGATTGTGGGTGGATTTTTAAGCTTTGTGGTGAGTTTTTTATCCTCTAGGCAGAAACCAGGCAAACCTTGAGACTTAATACCATGAAATACAAAATATAGTGACACACAAGAAATACCCAGAGATACTTTGTTCAGAACTTGTGTGAGTTAAGATGTTTGCAGTGTATTTTCTCTCTTATGAAATTAAAGATATGATGTCACAGGCTTTGACATCCAAGTGTTTATTTGCCCATGCTAGTCCTGCAGTGGCATCAGAGGCACTGTGTGTTTATTGTATAGGTATTTGATATTTATAGAATCTATTCCTTTGTAATAGAAATTTGTTACAATGTAGTGGACACTGCTTTTGCTGTTTGGTGTCAAGGCCTACAAGCACTTAAGCACACATTTCTCTTTGTAATAGATGAGGAATTTGAAGGGTTTTAGTGACATTGTTCAGCTGCTAGAATTCTGTCTACGCTGTAACCACAATGCTTTTCAGATGTTACTGCTGCCCCTTAAAAACAGTCTCATCACTGCATTTAGCACCATCCCAAAGACAATATTGCTTTACAGCCACCCTGAATGTTTGTTGTTCTTTCAGAGCCAGCCGCAAAACTCCACTGCAGGGAACCTCAGGGCCCTGCTGTGCCAGGTCTTGTCGCGGTACCTGGCACATCCCGGTGCCTCGGGAGGGAGCATGGCAGCCAACATCCACCACGCCTTCTGCTTCACCAACTCCTCGCTTCTGCAGTGCTTTGCCCAGGAGTTCAGGACCCAGCTCACCCAGGTGAGTGCCTGGGACCTTCCCTGGGGGCTGCAGCTGGGAGCTGTGGCAGTTCACACCCGTCAGGCTGGGTTTGGAGCTACGACACGGCCCCTCGTGGGCAGGGGTTGCTCAACTCTGTACCCAAGTAGGGCACAGTGAGGCTGAGTGAATTCTTGTGCATGGGGTTAGCCCAAAGACTTCCAAGCTGAGAACATGACTTGGAAAGCCAAGGGTCATCCAGCCATGAGCTCATGGCTACTAAGGGTTCCCACCATGCCTGTGCCTTGCTTCTCCTCTTTGTTTGCCCTGCTGCAGTGGCAGGTCAATAGAACAGCATGAGGATGTGGTGTAAATAAGAATGTTTAAACCTTGGGAAGGCAATAAATTTAATTGTGTATTACCTCAGCAGTATAACTTCATCCAGTGACTCCTGCATCTGATCCAACAATTCATGATTGAAGCAGTACTTGTCTTTGGGAAAGCAATATAATTAAAGCAAATTAATCCTTTAAAGATAAAGCCTTCTTTCTTTTTCTTTTTTTTTTTTTTCTTTGCCAAGGTTGGGATTGATATTAATTTTCTTGTATTCCTAGTCTTTGGACTCTTTAGGACATTGTGAATCGTAGGGCTTGTCTGAACAGAGAATTTATTGTACAACCTGGGGTGTGAAGGTAAAACACAGTCACACTCTCAGTTATTACCTGTCCTTTGAATGTATTGTTTGCAGACTTGCATGCAAGTGCAGTGCCAGCTGAAAAACATAGAAGTACCTCCCAGCAGCAAGGCTTCTGGTTATTAAATAATTTCTTCTGGTTCTTAAATAATTTCTTACATTTTTATTTGTTAAGGTGCAGCACAACCCAGAGTACCAGGAGACTTTTGTCAGTGAAATGGTCTCATTTCTGACACTCATCTCCCAAGTGCAGAATGACACCTCCCTGTGGCACCTGCTTTTGCTGGCCCCAGATGTGTTTCAGGACAACATGCAGCTGCAAGACATAATTGATTTCCTTCAGAATTCAAGCAGGTAAAACAGGGAAACTGGCAGGAGAAGCACTGAAAGCTGGTGGGTTCGTGTACTGACCTCTAAGAGCATCACCTATCCTCTGGAAAGAAAGGTGTTACCTTAAAAGCATGGTTTGTTTGGGGAATGATGCAGCTCCATGCTAATGCATCTCTAAAGGTGCCTGTGGACTGTGAGCAGTGTGTTGTTTTTCAGTGACTCTTGTGTCATTCTTTTAATGGGAACTTGATATAAACTCTTGAGTTTTCTCCCAGCCTGCTTAGAGGCACTGTCATGCCCTTGTGCAGATAGAAAAGCTGGTGAGTCACAGGCACTACCTTTGGTGGAAGAAAAACCCTCCTGGCTGGATAAAGCAAGCAGCCAGCTGCTTCTTTCCAGAAAAGCACAGAGCCAAGTTCAGGTTGCTTTGGAACACCTCAAGCACTTGTAGGGGAGCCATAATGTTGTTTTTTTAAACTGATTACCTAATCTACTACTGGGTTAATCTTTCAAGACTGGTCCCAAGAAAGCAGAGAAGAGAGGGAGCCTGGTTTTCTACCATATGGGCTTTAACACATCTGACTTGAAGAAGAAAGTGCCACTTAGGTACTTGCTCAGTGGTTATATGAAAAACAGAGCTGGCTTAACTGCATTATTTAACTGTACTGAAATATTTGATGCAGTTTGCACCTAGGCCAATACAAATTTCTAAAATGGGCTTAGCCTTGAAATCCCTTTCCTGGGCTGTAGTTTGGCTAAACTCTCCCTGATCTCCAGAAGACCTGAGTTACTCAGGATTAAGGGACTCTGTTCCAAATCATCTTGTGGATGTGTGACTGACCCTGCTATAAAATATTTTGGATAGTCCAGTTGTTATAGTAAACGGAGGACACCAAGAAGCTGAGTGTCTTCAGACTGCTTTTTGTTTTTGTCTTGCATACATGAGCAGTTGGGTTAAGATGCCAAAAGAAGCTGTAGAAGCTTTGCCACTTTGATTGCACCCAGGCTTAGAGGGACTCAGTTTTGATCACTGGTGTGTTGCTGAGGCACTTAGAAACCTGTACATTTAATGTCAAGGTAATTTTCCGTGCTGCATTGTGAGACCCATGTGTAAGCTGTAATGTCCTTATCCTTAAAGGAGTCAGCAGCAGTGTGGCAAGAATTGTAATTTTATTCAGAAGCATTTTGTTCATGCTGCTGTTTCAGTCACAGGATTATTACATTTGGTTGCATTTACTGGTTTGCAGAACCCAGCCTGAGAACCAGCCCTGTTGGAGTGCCCAGGGAGAATTAATATTTACTGTGCTGCTCTGCTTTGCTCTCCAGCTGCAGAGCTGGGGGAAGTTATCATAAGCACAACAAAGAGGCACATAGAATTTCATCACCAGAACTGTGCAGTGCTTTTATGCCTGGCATCTGGCACTGTAAATGCATGAGTAAAGAGTTATTGCAAAGAGATTGCACAAATAGTACTTTTAATGATGCTTACAAAAGCACATCTTAGTGAGCCTGGCCACGTCTCTTACTCAGGCAGGA
Source organism: Hypocryptadius cinnamomeus (assembly GCA_013400635.1). Classification (NCBI taxonomy): domain Eukaryota; kingdom Metazoa; phylum Chordata; class Aves; order Passeriformes; family Zosteropidae; genus Hypocryptadius; species Hypocryptadius cinnamomeus. The sequence continues at coordinate 96,663 of VYZP01070194.1, read as the reverse complement.
CTGAACTCCTAAAAAAGTGCTGTACAGGGAATTTTTTTTTTGTGGTTGAAATATGAAGGTCTAGAAGAAAAGAACTTTTGCTCATTGTTGCATCTGTATGAACCGAGTGATAAACACCACCAGTGTGAAACTGTAACTTCCAAGTCATGAATCCTATAGCAAGTTTAGCAGCAAATTTTATTACTCACAAAAACCAGGTTTGCAGACTGATTTCATAAATGTTTCCTCCTGTAAGATAATTTTTCAGCTGAGCAAGTTTCTCCACAGCCAAAGTCTGCAGAAACCCTGCAAGACTGAAATAAAAGGGCAGCAACAACACTTATTTCCATGTTTGCTGCCTTCTGATCTGCGTGATATGCATCCGTTTTCAGCAAGTCTGTGCCTGCCTCCTTGGTTCTGCCATTGCTCAGCTAAATATGTAATTTATAAATGGGTTTCTTCCCCTCTAAGACTCTTACAAGCACATCTGCAGAATGAAAATGATGAGCACCAAGTCCACGAAGCCTGCATGGGGACATTATGTTAAATTAGGAGAGAAGAGATCCCCAGTGCTCTGTTCTCAGTAGCAGCCTGTTCCCACAGATCAGTATGTATTTATTCATGCCACTGAGATCAGCCCAGCCAGGTTCTTTGTGTATCACCTGCAGAACTTGAGGCAGGTGGGAGAGAGATAGTGCATTTCAGTGACCCCACAGCTACAGTGAAGGCTGCTCTTTACACAGGAGAAGAAAAAGGGACTAATAATGACAGTGAAGTTTTCAGTAACCTGCACACCTGAGCAGGCAGTCCTTTAAATTGGCTCCTCTGTGATACAATATGCCTGATTATCAGCTTGTTCCTTCCTAAGACTGTAAAACATTCCTTGCTTTCCTGTCAGCCTGGCTATTACAGCATGAAAAAGGAAAGAAGGAGAATTGGAAATGGCAACAGTTATTTGTGATCGCTTCTTCCTTCCACAGATGTTTTCCCCCCATGGGATCCCTGCTCTCCCTGGAGCCTTGTCTCCTTGGTTCTTGGGGTTTTTTAGGAGGAAATTCTCCTGCAGCAGTGAATCACATGGCTGGTGTGTCACCTGGGTGTTTTCTGAGACCTGCTGACTGGATTTTAGTGGCCTGTAGATTTTACATAGCTCTCTGAAAACGTGCACCTAATGAGTGCCACACTTATGTTTGTGCTAATACACCACCATGGCTTTCCCATCAAAGCCCTTGGTGTTTGTATCTTGTGCATGATCAAACAAATAATTAAAAATAGGGGTGATGTCAGACATTTTAAGAATGATAGGCTGTATTCCAGCTGTTTCCTCTTAGAGCACATAAACCTATAACCACAATTTATTTTCCTTTTTTTCCCCGCTCCTTCAGTATTGTGCTGGCAGCTCAGAATGTCTCTGCATCTCTTGTGAGCGATGATAGATTCAAAACTGTTCAGAATGGGGTTACACATTCTCCACATTCCCTGAACTGCTTGGAGCAAGGTAAGACTCCTCCATTGAGTCATATCTCTGCTGAAAACCTGTGGTGCTGAGGAGAAGCAAACTGCAGGCTAATAAGTAACCATACAGATTGCACACTCTTCAGGGCTCAGCATAATGGGTTCTTCCTTCAGCTTTTTACAAATGCGAATGAAATGCCTCATTTCAAATGGAAAAGTAAAAAGGCTTGGGTTTGTCAGTAGACAATGAATTAACTTGAGTTTGCAGCCTCAGTGGAAATGGGGAGTAGTAATGTTTTACCTTGATTTGATTTTTTGGGGGGTGATGTCAAAATCTGCCTCTGGTTGTGGACTCTTGTCTAACTCAGCTTGGTGCAGCAAGGCAGGGGCTGGGGCTGGGCTGCACAATGAGCTGTTTACATCCAGATGAGCCATTCCTTCAAATCCCTGTCCCTTCTAGCAGAGATATCCCCCTCTAACTAGGGATCTGGGAACAGGCAAGGGAAAGGAACTAAATGCTACAAGGGAGAGATGGGGATTGCAGTCCCTTCTCTACTTGTTTCGTGGAGATTGTGGAAGTTGAGGCGGGTAAAAAGAAAGATGAGGTGTGCAAGAAGGGAAAACATGGAAAGTGGCTGGTGGCAGGATTGGACACGTGGGGATATCAAGATGAGTGTAAATGGCCGTGGGAGACCTAAATGATGCTGCAGACAGAGCTTATGTGTCAGCAGCAAAAAAGCAACCCTAAATGAAGGGAAATAAACCATAATAAATACTTGGCCATCTTTCCCTGCATTACTGACAGCAAAGTGCTCCTAAAGCAGGAGGAGACCTCTGTTAGCATCCAGATCACAGGAGCATCGAATTGTTGCTGAATTATTTCAGCACAAAAAGTCACTTCCAGGATGCCATCCTCACTTCCCTCAAAAGGCCAGGAAGAGTTACACCCCAAAAGAAAACTCAGATTTGTAACCAGGATATTGTGGCTTGTGGTAGGAGCCTGACTTCATATGTGCATGTTATCCCGAATAGATTTGCCATTATAGTACTTCTCTGGTTCCAGAATTACATGATCTTTATTAATATGCTCTTCGTATTTTTTGTTGTAGATAAAGAAAGAAGTTGGGTGACCAGATCTATTTGTAATTCCTTTGTTCACTGGAAAGACAATCACACTTTAGTATCTGAATTGGAGGAAGTTCTAAGGTGAGACATTAGCTAAAGGGATATTACTAACAGTGTAATTTAAATCTATGATCTTTGCTCTAAATCACCTTACATTTCCACTTGCATTGATTTCATATTCACTAAAACACTTTTTTGTTCCCCTCCAGAAAAGTAAAGTCACCAGAGATTGGTGGAAAGCACTCCAAGAGGTCCATTAATTCAGATGATTTAGAAGCCATACAAAAGCATCTACACAGTTTTAAAGGCTTTGAAGAAAAAATGAATAGAAGTGAATTAAAAAGCTTAAATCTATTCAGAAATTTGAAGAATGAAACATTACAGAAATTGTATGCATTTCTTGAACTGGGAATGAATCCACATCATGATTATAAATTAAAGGAACCATATAATAAGGAAATAATTGATGAAATCTATAACTTCACATCACTGCAATTACAGAGTGACTTTAATGGGACTTCCATTTTCAATACAATGACCCAGTGGAAAGAAATTCAGAGGGCTTTAAAATTAGCTACCATGCTTTGGAATCCAGCTCTCCCAAGTAATTCCAATTTTAGTACATTGAAAACTAAGGATGCTCTCAAAATGTTTCTCTCCACAAGCATGCCATCCCTTCTGGAAGGTCTCAGAGACCGTTTGAGTGGATTGCAAGAAATCCCATCTGTGTTTTCTGGTGATCTGCCTGAGCCTGAGTCCTCCAGAAACTTCCCAGAGCAGCTCCTAGCCCTCGAGAAGATGTTTTTTAGAATGATAGGCACAAATGTAGGTTATCAATACCTCCTGCTGCCTGTGTTTGAGCTGATGAGGGCTGTGGAGAAGTCCATGGGTGAGGCCTGGTGGGATGAGTTGAATGTCTACTGGCGCATTGGGGAGAAGCTGAGATCCATGAGGTGGAATAACACAGCCATCGTCGCCTACGGGCAGTTTTTGGAGGTGTTAAACAGCCATTTGCAAAAGCTGAACAATAAATCAAGTGGTGTCTTCAGTGAAAAGTTGGATCAGCTGTCAGAATTTATAACAGCTGTGTTTAAAGAGTTTGGGGAAAGCTCTGGAGTAGCCAGTATCTCACAAGTCACTCAAGCCATCCAGAAGACATTGTACATCTTAAAAGACTTACAGCTGAATTATAATGTCAGTACATTAAAATCTATAGATCTTTTCTTTAATTTTAACAATAAAACCTTGGAGAGCTTGTCTGAACTTCTGAGAACAGGAATGAAAATCCTTCATTATACAAGTGCCAGTGAAGGTTCCAGGGAAGACATAATTAACCCCATCTATAATTTAACACATCTTCTACTGCAGGAGTTCAGCCAGTCTCCATCACAGCACAATACATCACTACAAGCAAAAATTTGGGAGTTCCTTCAATTAGCCTTGGATCCTTTCCTTGAGCACAGCAGCAATGGCTATAGGACAATGCAGAACTGCTCCTTTGAAGATGTGCTTGACATAGGCCTTGAGGTGCTGTTTGAAAATGCCACTCTAAGGGATTCCTCAGCCAGCAGCCCCTGCAAGCCCCTCTTGGATTCCTTGGGTGTGGAGGGTGGGACAGGGAGCAATGACACCTTTACCAGGGTATTCCAGCTGGCCATAAGCAACCTGAAACTGTCCCCAGAGTTTGCTGCTGCCTACAACAACAGCAGGGAGAGCTTTTCCAAGGAGCTGTCGTGCCTCACCCGAGCTCTGCGTTTGTCCCTGAGTTTCCTCTCCAAGTTAAACCTTGTCTCTGAGCTGGGAAACTCATGGCTCCAGGAGAAGGTGAGAGCTCTGAGTGCAGCCACGGAGGGGCTGGTGCAGGGTGATGCCTCGTGCCCCATCCCAGCCCAGGATGTGGGTGATGTGTCCCCATCCCAGCTTTTGAACATGCTCCTTCCTGCCCTGCTGAATGAAACAGTGCTGAGCTCCCTGAATTCCTCTGGCAGCTCAGCAGACTGGGATGGGCTGCCTGTGTTTTCCCACCTGTCAGCACCTGCTTCCATGAGGAACAGCAGTCTCTATGAGCTGCTGCAGGTGGGCAGAGCTGCTTCCAGCCAGCCCGAGTGGGGACACTTCTCCCGGCTGTGGCATGCCACTGGCAGCCTGCTGACCTCCAAATGGAGCCTAACAGAAGTGGGTGAATATGTGGAACTCCTGCAAATGATGAAGAAAGCTCTAATCCTTGTGGACTTTGGGATAGCTCCTGGAAAAGCATTGGTGCATCAGATTTTTCGTAATTCTACTGAAGCAATTAAATCCTCAGATCTGAGTGATTTGTACAGTTCATTAAAACTCTTTTTCAGTTCAACTTCTGCCACAGACAACACACTGGACTTGGAAAGAATGTTTCAAGAAATACTTCCTCTGTATGAAGGGGGTGATGAAGGATTGTTCTACACTAATCCCTATGGAAAAGAAAATCAAGATGTTCTGACTATGGCTGCAGTGATTTGGAATGAGATAATTTTAAACAGGACTCATTTTAATGCAGAGAATGCATGGGAGGTTATCAAAATGCTTGCACTCGATGCAGTCTCACTTGAAGACATTGAAAATTATCTCAGCACAAATGAAAAAGTGTCATCATTATTTTCTGACTTCTTGTTGACCCCTGCAACTTCTGAAAATTTTGCAGAACACCTTCTGTCCCTTGAGAAACTTCTTGGTGCCATGGCAAAGGAGAATACCAGTGATCATTATCTGCTGATCTCTTCTTTGTCTAAGCTAATGCAGAAGCTCACTCCTGGAAGGCAGGAAAATGAACTTGACACTTTCTGGCACATTGCTGAAGGTCTCCAGTCGTTGAACTGGAGTAATACAGACAGTCTCACTGCCCAGTCACTTCTAGACATGCTGCAAAATCTGCTGAGTACAATGGAAAATGACTCCAGTCTTCCTTTCAGTACGGAACTGAAGCAGCTGCTAAGCTTTGCATCCTCCATCTTTGAGCTGTATGATGAAGAAGACTCCAGGGAAAACAACATCTCCACGTACTTGCAGACCCTGCAGAGAGGTATCTTAACTTTGAAAGTTTTGCAGAAAAGGTATAATAACATCAGTGAGCTTGAATCTCTCAGCCTGTTACTGGATTCTTACAGTAACTATACCCAGGGACTGATGGAAATGTGGGAAGCAGGAATGAAAGTTCTTCATGACACCAACTTAAACAAAACATCTGAGGAAAAAATGGACGTTGTCTACAATTTCTCACGCTTGCTGCTGCAGGAGTTCAGCCAGTCTCCCTCACAGCACAATACCTCACTACAGGGAAAAATTTGGGAATTCTTGCAATCAGCCTTGGATCTTTTCCTTGAGCACAGCAGCAATGGCTATAGGACAATCCAGAACTGCTCCTTTGAAGATCTGCTTGACATAGGCCTTGAGGTGCTGTTTGAAAATGCCACTCTAAGGGAGTCCTCAGCCAGGAGCCCCTGCAAGCCCCTCTTGGATTCCTTGGGTGTGGAGGGTGGGACAGGGAGCAATGACACCTTTACCAGGGTATTCCAGCTGGCCATAAGCAACCTGAAACTGTCCCCAGAGTTTGCTGCTGCCTACAACAACAGCAGGGAGAGCTTTTCCAAGGAGCTGTCGTGCCTCACCCGAGCTCTGCGTTTGTCCCTGAGTTTCCTCTCCAAGTTAAACCTTGTCTCTGAGCTGGGAAACTCATGGCTCCAGGAGAAGGCGAGAGCTCTGAGTGCAGCCACGGAGGGGCTGGTGCAGGGTGATGCCTCGTGCCCCATCCCAGCCCAGGATGTGGGTGATGTGTCCCCATCCCAGCTTTTGAACATGCTCCTTCCTGCCCTGCTGAATGAAACAGTGCTGAGCTCCCTGAATTCCTCTGACAGTGCCACAGGCTGGAATAGCCTGCCCACGCTCTCCAGTGTGGCACAGGGTGAGCTCCACAGCCTGCTGCAGAGGCTCCAGGGTGCCTTCAGCCTCACCAAAGGCAGCTACTACACAAGTGTCCGGGATGTGTTTGACAGCTTCCTCAGCACCAAAAGGAATCCAGCTGAAGGAACTTCCCTTGCAAGGCTGTTGGAAGCAGTGGCAAGTGACTCTGCCAGTGATCTGTCAGCTCTAGAAATCACAGAAGCCACCCTCTACATTCTCAACGGGCTGAACATCCCTGGCCTGCTAAGTGAATTCAATATAAGTTCCAGCTCAGCTTTTCTCTCCAACAAAACCAGTTTTGACAGTGTGATTGATATTGTTGCTCATCACTTCACTGTCATGGCAGAAACCCTTTACAACAAGAGCCTGCCTTGGACTCTGAGTGACCACACTCTGTCCCCAACCAGCTTGATCACACAGTGAGTTTGAGCTTTGGGTATTGTAATTTCATGGATGGGTTGTGACCACCATTCTCATTCCAGCATGAGAAGTATGGAATTTTCTTCCAGTGGAACAACCTAAGCCTGCAATCACTGTAATTTAGGACACAATGTATAATGTGGGTTAAATTGAAGAGGAAACTTCTCCTTGAGCTGAATGTACAGCTGAGAGTCTTACAAAAGATTTTGTGTGTTGGCACATATCAATGCACAGTGGAAAAGAGTCCTGAAGGAGTCTCACCATCAGTGGTAGGCTCTTTGGAAAACCTTCCTTTGTGGGGTGACTCTCTAATTTTTGATCCTCAGTCTCCCTTAGGTGTGCCTTTCCATCTATGTAATGCATCCATCACATAGATGTGAACTTTTCAAGTGTGTTTTCTTATTTTGAGAGTGAATGACAGCTTTGGGAAATAACAGCAAAAAGAACTGATGGAATAAAACTGGGGGGGTACCCACTTAGGAGAGGTGGCTTTCATCTGGAATTCTTATTTACTCTGCTGAGGAGCAGCATCCACAGCTGACAGGTTGCTCACTAATACATACCTTGCTTTTGAAAGAGAAGCTGATTTAAATTCCTGTCTTGTTTTTCAGATTTCTGTTTTTAGAATTTCAAAACACCGTCTTGCAGGTGACAGCGAACAACAGCTATAACCCTTACCTGATGTGTTTAATAAATTCTGTGGAAGCTGAAGATGGGGAATTGACAGGTGATCATGATTTCATTAATGCTGGGGGCCTCAGCTGGAATGTGTTTTGCCTAATGGTGGGAAGGAATGGTGCTACATGGTTTTATCTGCTGGCAATTAACTGGAGCTGTGAGACCTGGGGAAGCCAGACTGGGGTTTTGTTTGAGTTATGTTACATGGGATGATGAGTTTCCATCCCAGTCTCTCCAGAAGGCACAGCTCTTCTTCCTGGTGTGATGACAGGTTGCTGACACTCAGACAAAGCAATCTTACAAATAGAAACCTCTTTCCCTTCACAGCTTTATGTAGCTGTAATATGACAGCAGTTATTTCTGAGAGTTAACATGGTATTTCACATAGATACTCATCATTTGTGCTTATTGTAACACCTGAGAGGTTTTACCGGTGCACCTATTACCAGAATGGAGTGGATTTCACTAGGAACAGAGCACCTGCTTGAACTCAATCCCTTATAACCCAGATTACAATTTAGGCCTTGCTCTGTGATTTCAGAGGTCCTCAGCCACGGGAGTTTGGTGGAAAATAGCAATGCTCAGTTGGCCTCAGAATAAAAGTGCTGATATTCCCATCTGTGAAGTTTCTGGCATTTTTGTCTGGAGTAACTATTGTTTTTTTCCCCTCCACAGAAAACATCACACTGCTTTTGAAGCAAACTCATCTGAAAAAGAACTCTTTTATGCAAAATAATACCTCTGAGAAACATTCATCCATACCAGAGCTCCTGAAGCTAAAAGTGAGTCTGCTTAAAATGCTGACTTGAAGGACATCCCACAGTGATACATGAATGTGCAATGGTGGTTTTGAAAAACAGAATATGGAAAAAAGTTTTCTTAAGAGAACAGCTGAAAAAAACTAGGACTGAAACTCTGTGTTCTGCCTGCTGCCTGTATTTGAAGGTCACCTGTAAACTGGGTTGAGGAACTTGTTCTTTTATCTGTCCTTACTGAGTGTACACCCATTTTTCAGAGAAAGTAGAGATGTTCCTGTCCTCCCATGTGCTGGATAGGATGGCTCTGTTTTCCACCAGCTCTCCCAGGAGGATGAGTGCTGTAGAGATGGCCAGTGGCAGCATATTCTTCAGTGCACCACTAGTTTTAAAATTCAGTATATTGAGACTTCCTGAAGCACCTTGCAGAGCTGCAATCATTCTAGGATGCCCCAGCTTCACTTGAGGAGGAGGTAGGGAGGAGTTCTGGAAGGCACAGGTGGGGATTAGCTACCTCTGCCCTGCTGAAAATCCATGGAATTGTGCACTCCTAATTGGCAGTTAGCAGCATGACTAACTGGGTTACTGCTGTGCCTGAGGAGCTGTTCCAACACCAGCGTGGCTGGTGTCAAGTCCCCACATGCTGCTCTGGCCCCAGATGTCACACAACACCAGTATGGCTTCTGAGATTAAGCACCAGGATTGATTCATGGAGTTCCTTCACCAGCTTTGGGTTTGGCAGTGCCTCATTTGAATAAAATGCTTCTTAGCCCATGCATTCATGACTGCACTAATAGCATGCATGCACTTTAGTCTATTGCTCCATATGAGAAATAGCATTTAAAAGTCCTTTAAAAAAAATACAGCAGTGTGCAGTGTTGTTGCTGTGTAATATATCTGTAACAATAATATGATGAGCCTCAGTGTGACAGGTACTTAAGGGTATAAAGCTGAAAATAATTCTTCCCATAAGAGCCTGATAATGTAAATAATGATGTCAGGCAAGAGGGGAGCCCATAATAGCAAAGGGCTATAATTTTACACAGGTTGGCAGATGAGGAAGCTCTGACTTCTGGCCAAGTCCCTTTCCTGTGCTGCAGTAGATGACCAGGTGGTATCTGAAAGGCTAAACCTGTTGTGCAAGGTAGATTTATTTGGTCTCTGATAAGATTAATTAGTAAACAGGTAAGTCCAATGGAGTACTGCTGTCTAAGTGTGTTGGGCAGGGGAAATGACATGTTAAGGTTTGCAAGGTTTATTAGATCCAGCCAGGTCTGCCAGAAGTTCACACAATGATTGTCACAAGCTGTTCTATTGGAGACCTTTTGAATGAACTAAATATATATATTTTTCAAAATCTTAGTCCTAAGGAGAGACAGAAAGGGACAGCTAGACTCTTTAAATCTTGCCTTTTACAATTCTGTCATCTAACTGGTGTTTGTGCATTTGTCTTCCTTTTTTTCAAAATGTCCTTTGAAGATCTCTCGCCTCCGGGATCTGACAGCACTTCTGTGTGACTATGAGAGCTTTCAGTCCATCCAGCAGCTCTGCCACCTCCCTGAGGTTCCCTTGGGGGAGCTGTGTGAGCAAGGCCAGTCTCAGGAGCAGCTCCTCCATGCTGCTGAGCTGAGCAGCCAGCTTGTGACCAACGTGCTGAGTCACAGGAGGATCTCCCAGGAGCTCCAAAGTGTACTCATTGGGGATGCCACAGACATCCAGGCACAGCTGCAGTGGTGAGGCTCTCTCTCTGAGCTACACTGTTTTAGTATTCTGTTTATGAAATGACTTCTTGCCTTCTCTTTGTATTCTCAGTTTTGTTTGTTGTTTTGTTTTTCCAATTCAGGCTTCAAGAAAATGTACCAGAAATTGCTTTCTTTCAAGAGATTCCTCAGTATATGGCTACTTTGAATTCCATGTTGAACGTCACTGAGGGTTTAACAGACTCAAGCAAGCAAGGTACTCTTCTGTATTTTCTTTACAATGTTGGTAAACATCACCACTGGTGCCACACTTCCTGCTGGAAATCCCAGAGTTGCCTAGCTGCCAGGAAGAACTGGTATTAATGAAATAACCACGCACCATGACCTTGGGATCCTTTATCTGGGTACTTCTGGAGCCTGTTCAAGACCACACTTTGTTTTCTTTACAAAGAAAGCACCAAGTCTTTCCATCTGAGCAAATTTTGCTGTCCTGAGACGTGATAACTTCAGCCCACAAACTAGACTGTAAAATGTAGGAAGTAATGGCTGTATGTTCCAAGGTTTTTTTGATTTTTTTTCATATCAGCAGTGAGGTACCACACTCCTATACTTCAAATAAAGTCTTCTCCGTGTGCTTGAGATTTGTTGTGTGTCTGGAGAAAGCTGTAATATCAATTGTTCTTTGACTGTTCATTCCAGAAAAGTTAAGAGATGTGTTTAAAAATGTGGACCAGCTCAAAGAGGACCTCAGAAACACAACAGGAATGTCCACAGCCAGCATTGATGCTCTTCTGGAAGCATCTTTCCCAGAAAACAGCAGTCAGGTAAGTTTGCTGTCATCCTTTTGGGAGGTCTTGTTGCTTTCTACTGCTCAGACCATTAAAACTGTAATTTGTCACTGGATGTGTGACAGCACAGATGACCCCACAGGGAAAGACAGCAGAGCATGTTATGGATTGGGATAGCCACAAGGAATGCAGTAGGAGCATCACTGTTATCAGCCCAGCCACTGGAGACTGGGAGCCATAAGGTCCCTTTGACTGTCATCAGGAGCTGGTCAGCAGCCAGGCACTGCCTGGAGAGGGATGGCTTTGATCTGGAGCAGGGCACAACTCTCTGGGACACACTAATGGGGGCTGAGCAGGGTCTTCAGTCAGTCCTGGTCACTGAGAAGTTGTCCCAGTCCAGGTGAAAAAGTACATTTATAACCACAATGTGTGAGAGTGCTCAGGGTCCAAAAATACCCTCCCAGAATGAGAGATGAGCTTCCCTTCCTCAGCCTCCTGCTCCTGCAAGCAGAGCTCCAGATGCTTTTCCCTTTCCCAGCCATCTTGTCTGGACTGGGCCCTGAAGACCATGCTCTTTTCCAAACTTCACATGCATCAGTCAATGAGAAATTGAAGCCACAAAAGCTTTTACTACTGTGCAAGCTGGGTAGTAAAACACAGTCCTTAGGATTTGTCTCTGGGAGCAGGAGTAATGGGCAGGCATTTTCTGCTTCTTGGGTGGTTGAAATACGGCACTGTGGAAAGAACAACAGCCAGGCAAGATGAATCCAGGCACGGTGGAGCGTGCAGTGCACCCCTAACAATCCTCTTTTCCCTTTGTGCACACCCAGCTCCTCTCTCAGGTGCTGCAGCTGGAGTCCTGCAGCGCCCGTCCCGAGGACCCACAGCTGCAAGTGGTGGTGCAGGAGTTGTGCAGCCTCCCTGTGCCAGAGAGGACTAGCAGGACCTACCTCCTTGGGGTCACCCTGCTGAGACACTTGGACATTTACAATTTCTTATACAAGGTTAGTGCTGCATTTTTAGAGTGGTTTCTACGGTCTTTGCTGCACGCCGTGGCTGAAAGGTTATAAAATATCATTGCAGTGGCCAGAAGCTACACTGATTTACACAAGCCAAAGATCAGGCTTTGCTCATGCAGCAATTTTTATTGCATATCCATGCTGTGACAGCATGGATATAAATGAGAATCCCAGCTGGTGTAAAGCAGCAAACCTCATTTAAAGGCACTGGACCTACTCTAAATGCCTCCCTATCTGCTGGTATCCTTTATGTGCTGTCACAACCTCTTGAACACTCCCAGCTGACCCAAAAATGAGCTACATTTTTTGATTCCTTGAAGAGGGAAGCCCTGGAAAAAGTCCTGTAAAATGTCTTTTCGCTATCTGTTTGGAACTACAAAGCTATTAAATGATTGAAATTTCCTCCCCTCCACCCCCAACCTCCCCAGCTACAGCAACAGCATCTAAGAAAACATTCACAGAGAAGTGAATAGTGAGCATGTATTTAAAAATAAGGAGTGATCCTGGGAAAAAAAACTTGTTAAATGACAATGCCAATGAATTTGGGCTCAGGTCAAAAGTCACTCACAGTGTTTGACACCTGTACTGTGTGAAATGAGAGATTTGATCATGTCCCAGCCAGTACATGACACATATTTCCCAACTGTAGGTGTTTGGAAACACACTGTTAGATTATGTAATGTTCAGGTGAATGGTTTGCAGAAGTGCTTGGGGATTTAGGAATACAAATCCCATTCATTTCCCATGGGACACCCACTCTGTAAAGCCTCCTTGCAGTTTTGAAAATCCCACAGTGCTCATGTTTCAGTTAACGCAATGTGGGCGTGTGCATTCCTGTGCATGCAGATTCCTGCTCATCATAATTGATTTCCTTCCTGCCTCTTGCAGATGTTTTTCCCCAAGGAACTTCAGAAACCCATGGACAAGATGTTAGGCCTTCTGACAAAAATGAAATATTTCAGACACCAGGTTGAATCTGGCATTGATCCATTGCTACAAGCTATTCATTCCCTGAAAAAGCTCCGACAGTCCAGGAAAATGCCACTCACTAAGGTATGTGTAGTCTGCCTGTGCTTTTGAGGCAAAATACCACTGAAATGGTTTCCACAGTAGTTTCTTACCCTAGAAGCCACAGGTGCATTAAACCATAGATTCTGTTTGAGAGCAATATTGTTCTGAGGAAAAGCTCTATCAAACTTATCTCTGGAAGTGTTCAAAGCCAAGCTGGATGGGGCTTCTGGCAGGTGTCCCTGCCCATGGCAGGAGGTTGGAATGAGATGAACTTTATGAGTCTCTTCCAACCCAATCCATTCTGTGATTCTGTGTTGCCTTCCTGGGGGAGTTTTGATTTGGAGCAGTGGGACCATCATGTGCTCATGAGTGGGGAGCACATGCTGTGGGAGGAACACTTGGAGCAAGGATGTCTTAAAGGAGAGAGGATTTCCAGCAAAATACTGGAAGGATCAGCTGGTGAAAACACCTGGAGAACTGCCCACTAAAGGCAAACCCACCAAAGTCAGCAGCAAAAAACTGCCTTAGCTTTAGTGTGCATTAGATCACACCCAAAGCCTCGAGCCTGCCCAAAACATTCAGTACAAACCCATTACTGCTCTGACAGCTGCAGTAACTCCAGGGTGCACTGCCTTCATCCAGCACAGTGTCCAATCCATCTCTGATCCATAGTCCAGGAGAACACAAGTGACAGGAATTGTTCCTGGTCATCACTCTGCCTGCACATTGCAGAGTCACGTGCAGCCATGGACTAGATGGGGACAGTGATGTGCACATCCATGTGACAAATCTGTGTTGTAACCCAGGTGTGTGAATGTCACCAGGCACACATTATAGGGAGTTTCTCTGCACACATTGTAGGCACTTTCCACATTGGCTGTCTTACCTGGAAATAAATGTGCCACCTCTGTCATAATAAAAAAATGCATGATTTCCATGGAAAGTTCCTATTTTTGTAAATGTAAACCTCTCATAAGAAAGCAGTATAAAAATGTTCAGTCCTTTCCTTCTCATTCTGTTATTTCTCTCCAAGTGGGGTGCTTTCAGTGTGCAGGATTTATTTGTGTTTTGTCTTTTCTGCAGGCGTTATTTAAACCAAACAACTTTGGGATAACACATGGCACTTTTAAATCCATGTCAAAAGTCCTCTGCAACCAGGAGATCACACCCCTGTTTTTTGAGTCTTTGCTTCCAGACTTTGGAGACCCCATAAGCAACAGTTCTCATGCAGAGGATGTCTATGTCCAAAAGCTGATGAGGAAATATGGGATTCCTCAGGATTCCAGTAAGTCTGGCTTTTCCCTAGGGCACAAACCTTTCAGAGCTGAACTCTGCTATTTCCAGACAGATCTAGTGCTGAGCTATTCTCCATATGTCTCTGAGGGCTGTAAGTGCTCATTATTTATGGTTGCTGAAGATCTGCACTGCCCTAATTATTGGTGGTTTATTTCCATAAATGTTCAAAGGGAAAACTGCCTGTGCAGGAGAGCAGTGCTTGACACTGCACTGTCTCCCATTTGTTGATGATCTGGTCCTAGGGCTCGACAGGTCACTGCTTTTTCTTGATGTGTAGTTTTTCTGACTGTACTGACATTATTAGCTCCTCTGAGTTCACAAAACTCTATTTAACCTTCAAGCAGATGATGTTGGCTCGAACAGCGAGACTCTTGTTGTCTTGAGTTCAGCAACAGGAGATCTTGGGGGTGGATTGCTTTTGTCAAGATGCATTAGATCAATCAGTGAAGAGGGCCCTGAAGTCATTCACTGGCCACAGCAACAAACTGGGCAGATGGGAGGAAAAACACTCTGGTAGCTTTCTTGTGTCTGATCTGTTTGTTCTCTGTGCAATTTGTTTGCTTTTCTCCCCTTGCAGCCCCGTTTTGCTTATCCTTTTACCTGGACCTGGTCAAGACCCCCACTGGAGCTTTGATTTGGTCTTTCTTAAAACCAATGGTGCTTGGGAAGATCCTGTTCACTCCAGATACCCCAGAAACTCGAGCAATCATGGGGAAGGTATGGCTCTGTTCCAGGACATCAGGATACACGCACTGCAAAGGGCTGTAATTTATCTAGCACAGCCTTGTTTCCCTGGGAAGCAGAGGGCTGCTTTCTCACTGCTTGGAGTATTCATCAAATTATCTTTTCCTCCTTGCCTTGCTGGCCATATGAGTCATCTTTTGTCTTTGGTTGAATCTTCTCTCCAGAAGATGCTGTTGGTTTAATATTTATAGGCCTTCAGTTTATCAATTTTCACCCCCATATTTTCAGCCAGCAGGAGAGATGTGTCTCCCAGGACAAATGCTGTAACCAGGGCTTGTTCACAGGCAGACCAGAGGCAGAAGGAAAGCAGATATTCAGGGCATGCTCTAAATATAATATTTTTAAGTACTTGCATAAATTCAGAGTGTTAAAAGGCATTTTGCCAAACAATGAGAGGATGCTAGGAAAAATCCTAAGGAAAACAAATTTGGTCTCAGCTGTTTTATTGTTTTATTTCGTGGTTAAAATGTGTAAGGTAATGAATAAATTAATCCTTTTGTGTTGTGGGCTTCTTTTGTAGTCAAATGCAACCCTGGAGCAGATGGCTGAGTTAGCCCTGAAGTCCCAGGAGTGGCTGGACCAGTCTCCTGTCATCCTGAACTCACTGACTAAGTTAAACCAGACAGTTCCAATGATCAAGGTATGACCTCCTACCTCCCCTCTGTCTCCTGCCAGGAGGGACCTGAGAGGATGGATTTGTTCACTGAAGTAAATTGGGGTTCCAGGGACATCTTAGGTCAGCTGGGGAGACCCCTCTCAAGGTGTCCTGGACTTCAGTTTCTGTGCCTGCCTGTTCCCTTGACAGAGATGCTCCTGACTCACCTTTCCCTGCAAATTCTCTTTCTCAAATGAACTCTGTAATATGCTCCCTGACCCTGGTTGTGCTGGGGCCTGCTGGAGGGTTAAGATGAGCAGGGAACACTCTTCAGTTTGTAAATTAACTTTCTGCTTGATGGACTGATCCAGCCAGCCAAGACATGAATTTTTCAGAAAATGAAACAGTATCTATAATAAGCATGTAGTTCTGGGTACACACATAAGAGCTAGAAGATGTTTTGTACCTCAGTAAATGTAAATAAAATTTCTTTTTCCCCCTCCTAAGAAGCCTAGCCTTGCTTGGATACAGAAAGCAGTAGACTGTAATGTTACACACACTTGTTTCCTATTCTCTGTAGTAAAAATTGTCTTCTTTTCTTACAAAAATGAGATCCCTGGAAGCCAAAAGAATTAGCAGTTAATTTTAGGGGCTGGAATTCATTCTAATTTCCATGGCACTAAGAGAAAATCCAGAGTGGAATATGCAAAAGTGAAATGAAATATTCTCTGCTGAATGCAGTCATTGGTGGAATAATGAAATATTCAGCCAACCAAAAACCTGTGCTGATCTCCAAGTTAAGTTTTGGTTGCCTATGCATTGTGCACTGGCTGTGTTCACAGGACTTAAAACAGACACAAGGGAAATTTACTTCTAGAATAACTAAAATTATCCGTGATTTTTTTTGATGGGACTCTAGTGCCTGGTGGAGACTGAGTAGGCATCCTTTCTCGACTCAAAGAAGCACTGACTTGGACTCAGAGAGCTCTCTGTGACATTCCCATTGCTGGCATTTCCCCATCCTGATGCAGAGTGAAGGGAGTAGGGAGGGGGCAGTACAAACACCCAGTGAAGGCAGCTGCTCTGTGGTAGTTTAGAATTACACAGTGAGTGAGCTCAAGAAGCTTCTTGTCAAACTGATGCTTTCTCTTTCTCTGCTTGTTGATAGAATGCCCTGCAGAATCCCTTTGTGCAGGTTTTTATCAAGCTGATGGTGGATTTGGACGCAGCTGAGCTCCTGAGTCAGATAAATGAGCTGGGTAAGTGTGTCCATGATGTGCTGCCCTCTTCCTTACTTGTGCTTCAGGTCTGGGAGCTCCAGAGCCAGCCAGCTGCAGCCATCCCCTAGTCTGCTCTTCTCTGGCCCATGTTGGAGGCTCCAGGGCAAGGCAATCCCAGCTGTGATGCAGAAATCTTCCAGGGAAAAGACTCTTGGAGAGCAAAGCGCTGGTGTGAAGAGATGTTTCTCCTGGGCGTTCCGGGGTGGAGGGACGGGAGGCTTTGCCGCGGTGTGTGGCCACTGGAGGACACTGTTTAGCCGTAATTATAGCTACAAATGAGCTACCTGGGGCTCGGCCGGAAAATGCTGTGGAGAGCTCCCTTGCATCGCAGCGAGGTTCAGATGAGAAGTTCTCCAGAGCAGAAAAGCCAGGGATCAGATAAATTTACCCAGGCTGATGGAGCCAGAGGCATCAATGCAGGAGATGCTCTGCTGCAGTTTGCTGTTCTCTGGTGGGCCTGCAAGGCCCTCCAAGGTGACATTTGCTGCTGTGCACCATGAGAACCACCAGTAATAGTGGTGGTGGGTACATCCCCTGTGAGTGCACAGCATGAGGGTCACAGTCCCTTCCTGCCTGGCCTTGCTTTTGCAGTGCGTGGCCAGGCATGTCACCATAAATCTGGACTGTGCCAGCAAAGCCCAGCAGCAGCCAAGAATGATTATGGTCTGTTGCAGTCATTTACATCCAGTTGGTGATGACCCCTGTGTTATTCATGAGCAACAACTCCTGCCTTAACTCCCCATAAAGCCACAGTTCCTGTAGCAGCTGTTCCATATTAGTTACCTTGCATTATGCAGCCACCTTTGAAACCTGCCAGCAAACAGCAGCATCTTTATTAACTGCAGCATCAGGTTCAGTCCACACATCAGCACAGCACACACAGCTCTGCCTTGATGTGCTTGGATAAAGCATATCCTCCCCTGAGACACGGCAGCTCAACAGGCGAGTTGATTTCATCCTAAACCAGAGGGTGTGGAAGGAATGGTGAGCACCACGTGCATGTCTAAAGCCTCAGCAGGTTAGTGGGGACTTCTGATTTGGGATGGCTGTCACATCCCATTGCTGGCATCCTCCCAAAGGCAAACTCACGAGCATATTACAAACGATTAACATAAAAACTGGGTCAACAGCATGCCTTCGTTGCATTGCTGAGTGCAGAAATGTATTTCACACTTCATATTTAGCATGATGAGTTTTGTTTTGTTTTCTTTCCTCCTTTTGGTGTCATCATCAGCGTGAAGGAGTGGAAAGATGGAGTGGGATTTTTGCTGGGTGTAGTGATGCTGCAGGGTTTGCCTGTGGGCTTTTTCCCTAGATGATATCCGGCTGGAATTGCAGAGCAACGCTGACGTTGTTGATCAGCTGAACACTTTGGCTGCCCTGGCTGTGAACGTGTCCTCCTGCGTCTCCTTCGACCGCATTCGGGCAGTGCAGGACTTGGACGAGATGGAAGCGGTGGCTAAGGAGCTCTTCCTGAAGAACGAGCTGTTTGCAAGTATGTGACAGTCCCAAATCCCCCTGACAGTTAAATTTTGCCTGATAGAGTGTGGGAATGCAGCATAAAATATCTGGCTTTTCCCCAGCAACTGTTGTGGTCACAGCTCCCACCACGCTGCAGTTGATTTGGAGCAAGTGTGTGTGGGACCTGCACATTGAGACCTCCTTTTCATACCTCCTCTTCCCTTACACCTCCCCTGTCTGTGGTCAGCTGGTGATTTCTCTTGGTTAATTCTCAGTTTGAATAAAATCCCACTGCCCCAAGGTGATCTTTGTGCAGCCATTTCCTTTCAAGCTGCTACGGGAAAAGGTGCTTTAATCAAGAAAGGTATCACAGAATCATTCAGGTTGGAAAAGACCTTTAAGATCCTCAAGTCCAAATATGAGACAATTCAATTTATTAGAAGGTCATAAATCACTTGAGATATTCCAGCCAAGCACCATACTGGGTCTTCTAAGTCACACTTTTCACATTTGTGGGATTGGATTGTAGGATCAGACTGCAGAGAGGGGTGGAGGGAGAAGGAAATAGGAGCTTACATTTGTATCATTAATGCATCTTAATATTTGAAGATTAGATCCTCAATTAGGATTTACTCATAAATCCTGTGACCTGTTTGGTTTTATACTTCGTAATTGAGGGGCAGATAGAAACTTCTGCTTCTCTTGGAACTTGAAACCCTGGTGATATTTGTCCTTTCCCATAGTAGTAGTTTTCTTCTCTGTTTGTCCTCTATACTATCATATGTTTTATATATGGAACATATCAGGAAAAATGTTCTGGATAGGAAAAATTCTGCGAAGAAGCCTTGTAAAAACGAGGAGTTCCTACGTATCTGTGTGTGTTGCCACCTCCAAAGGAAATCCTTTTCCCTTTCTTTTCCAAGGTATCATTTTCAAGCTGCCTTCAAGGCCTGGCCACTCAGTTCACGGGGGCCTGTCCCTCCCTCCTGTGCTCAACTACACCATCCGAATGAGCAGCAGGATAACTCAAACCACCAACAGGATCCGCGAGCGCATCTGGACCGTGGGCCCGCACAACTCCACCTCCCAGAGCCAGATTTACAGCCGGGCCTTCATTTACATCCAGGACAGCATTGAAAGGGCCATCATTGAACTGCAGACTGGCAAGAAGCCAGAGGAAATAGCTGTTCAGGTCCAGGCCATGCCCTACCCCTGCTACAACAAGGATATGTGAGTTTGGGTGGCTTTTGTCTTCGTGTTTTGTGTCAACTCGTCTTGTGTGACTGGTGGAGTTCACCATTCCTTAATACCATATTCACATAGCATAAAAATAATTTAATTCTGTTCTGTTGGGGTTTTTTCTCAAGGAGCTGAACAAAAGAGAGAATTTTTCACCCTAAGATGGTCTGTTTAGTTTGCCTAATCTATGGTTTTCAGTGCTCTTTTTATATCTGGATTGTGGTGGTAACTTTGTAGGTTTTACAGCAGGTAAAACTCCCTGTCCCTGTTTTACTACACAGAGTGGAGTTGAGAGTTGGCAGAACTTGGTTAACTATGAGTCTTGGCTTGTTCTGTAGGTGTTCACATGCAGACAATGCAGCAGAACTTAGAAAATTGATTTTTTGGGAAAGAAAGGGTGCCTAGGTTTATGAGCTTTACAGTGGCCAAATTGAGTGGAAAACATACAGGGAAGGGATTTCAGGGTCCATCAGGGAGCACTGGAGGATGTTCAGCAAGAAGTATTGATAGATGTGAGGATCACTGTGCCCTGACTGAGAGTCTCCCTTGGAGCAAAGGGATAGGCTGGACCTAGGAGCTTTTCCTACTGAAAAACCTCCATGCCAACTGCGTGAGCCAAAGATTTTTTGGGAGCTGTAAGATATCATTTAGGAGCCACAGCAGAGCTGTTCATCTCCTGTGTCAGCTGTCACTGAAGAGAGCTGAGCACCTATAACCCCTCCTCAGGTGAGCAGCATGTGAAGTGCCCAGGACACAGGCAGGAAGCATCCAAACCCAGTTCTGCAGCAAATTCCTGGGTTATTGCTGAGAGAGAGTTTTGTGCAGTGATTAACTGCCTGCTGGAAGCACTGACTCCAGTGCTGTCTGCTCCTTTTTGTTCTTGGCCTGCTCGGAAAACCACTTGCCTTTGGGTTTCCCTCCCCAGCCCAGGTTCAGAGGGATGTGTTTGCTCAATTATTAAAATATTTCAAGGCTTTGGATTTGCATCCAGCAGAAGTCATCACAAAATGCCTGCTTATTGATTGGTATTGCACAGTTATCATCCTGGAGAGAAAAGTGGGGAGGAAATTATATATATATATATATAAACCAATACATAAGAGGTGTTGAGTTATGCTGAATTTTTAGGAGCCTTTCCTGGTTCTTTGTAAATAAGGCTTCATTTGCATGGAAGCATTTCCTAAAATGCTGGTTTATAGGAAATTTTCAGCTTTACAGGTAAAAAAAAAAGTTTGAAAACAAATGTAATGTTCATTTCTCACTGTTATTGTACATTATTCCAGGAATAGCACTGATTATGGGTTTTAAGTCAGGTTTATAAATTAAGGAGGAAAATGTAAACCCTGCAGATGCAATGAAGGGGATCCCCTGCTATAAAATCTTGCTTTTCATTGAAAAAGGAGATTTATTTTTGGCCATTGTTTTTGGGGTTTTTTTTCTTCACACATTTGGCACTGGAAGAAGGTTTTAACTAAAATGAGGAGCCAAGAAATGTGCCCTGGGTCTGCCTGTCCTGTGGGGTGGTAGGACAGACAACCTGTAGGAAAGCATCCACATCCAGACTCCAACACCAGGAAATATGGCCTGATCATGAAATTTGGCCATTATACCTGGGAACAGAGCTGGGAATATGGCTGCTTGCTGTGATGTTTCCAAATGGGATGCAGCCCATCAGAGAGCCAGCAGATGCCACTGCTCATGGTGCTTCCTGCTCCTGCCAGTGGTGCTGCTGAGCAAGGAAATCCCTCTGCAACTTAAAAAAAATAAAAATATCCTGAGCAGTCAGGAATTTGATGACTAGAAAATCCAAGGCAATGGCAAAGGAGTCTTTTTTTGTAATTATTAATTTTACTCCACATTTTGAAATATAAGCATGTCTTTTCCTGTGCCAGAGTATTGTTCTGAAAAATATATTCTTGTGTAAAGCCTTAATCCCCAGAACATTTTATATTCAGCTAAAGCCTGCTTTTGCCTTTTACAGGTTCTTAACCAGCGTGACCTACTCCCTTCCATTTGCTCTGATGGCTGCCTGGGTGCTGTTTATAGCTGATTTTGTTAAAACACTTGTTCAGGAGAAAGATCTGAGGCTTTATGAGGTACGGGGAAACTTTCTGGGGTGTGCAGAATTATAAACATATTTTCCTTATTCCTGCTTAGTGTGTCTGATGTTCAATATTAAATGGAGCAAAACAAGCATTAGGGAAAATATTCCAGATACCTATTGTTTGACCTGCAGTGTGTGAATTCTGACATTATAACCAAGCTCAAAGCCATGGAAATGCAGGGTGTTTGCCCTTCAAGTGGAGGGAATATTGCTTTGCAGTGCTGAACACAAGAAACATGGGCATCTCACAAAATTACAAGGTTTCTGAAGATTTAAAGCTCTCTAAAAATTGACTTTGAGTCATACCTACTGGGGACAAAGACATGAAAAGTGACTTATTTCCTATCCTTGAAGTTATTATACTTAATATTTCAGAAGGTGCTACATATTACATCAGCTCCTCTGAAATGAAGTTCTTCATTCAGGTTGCCTGTTGGAAAAGAAATGACATTGAGACATTGGGAATTTATTAAATTAACTCAGGTTTTCAGTGTGATCACTGTCAACAGAGATGAACAGCAAAGAACTTTTGTCAAACTAAGCTTCAGCAAGCAACAAAAGCTTTGAGTAGATTTGTTTTTTCATCCAACACCATGGAAACAAATACTGATTCACCAAAAACATTTGCAAGAAAGGACACTCTGACCTGTGATGAGATGGAAAATGAATGAACCCCAGTGTGTGCTCCCTGGTAGCCCCCTACTCTAATTTAGGCAACCATTTTCACTGTCTCCAAGGACCAGGGCATCACTAATCTTTTTAGCTGTGTAATAATCCACAAGAAGACACCAGCACATGTAGTTTCTTCTGGATTTATCAATACAAATTTACAGTTTTATGCAAGTATGAGAATTAATCAGCTAATATAAATTAATATTTCTTCCTTCTGACCATAGTAATTTAGCTGTTATTTTTTGTCTTGGGGTTGTGTGAGAAGGGTCTGGTTTCAAAGACATTTGAGAGCTTTTAAGCTTAAGCCACTGGATCAATTATCATTATTTTAAAAAATAACCAAAAGGCTTTAGAAAACTTACAAATCTAAGGCCAGAAGCTGCTTTGGAGCCTGTGGGCTGTGACATTTGATCCTTGCAGGTCCTGTCTGGGCTGTTCTTTTCCAACAGACTGCTTCGCAAACCTTGGGCATTCCTGAAATGGGAGTGCGTGGTTTGTCCCTAGATAGAACGAGCATGGTCTGGTTGCAGGCCCTGTCCAGAAGCTGGAAAAAGAAATCATTCAATATCAGCAGAAAGAGCTCTTCATTTCTCTCAAATGCTCCTTGTGATTGTTGTTTTTACCTTCCTCTGTGCAGTACATGAAGATGATGGGTGTCAATGCCAGCAGCCATTTCATCGCCTGGTTCATCGAGTGCGCCATCTTCCTCCTGATTACTGTCACCTTCCTCATTGTTGTTCTGAAAGTGGGTGAGATCCTTCCCAAAACAGACACAGCTCTCCTGTTCCTGTACCTGATGGACTACAGCCTGTCCATCATAGCCATGAGCTACTTCATCAGTGTTTTCTTCAACAACACCAACATCGCGGCCTTGGTGGGCAGCCTCGTGTACATCCTCACCTTCTTCCCCTTCATCGTGCTGCTCGTCATTGAGAACCACTTGAGCTTCTCTGTCAAGAGCCTCCTGGTGAGTTCTGCTTCTCCTTATTCCCAGGAAGTGTGTGGAGGCAGGGACCTCAGCACACTCCAGCTCTTATTGTATCTCGTGCCTTTCTGAATTCCATCAGCGGGTGGTGACAGGCACGGTGGGAGAGTTGACCATGGCCCATTTGAGGGACACCTGGAATTAGCTGTGTCCCCTGACTGAAGACACTCCTTGTGGAATTTTAGTGAGTTTCCACCTGCCAGCTGAATCACAGTAGTTTGAGCTGTGTACTTTCCCCTTTGGAATTGCAAAGGAAAATGGGCTGCTTTCACCCACTCTGAAAAATCAGGCTGTCTCAGTGAGGGGTTTGGGTAGCAGGGCTGGCTCTACTCATTGCTGCCTCAGATCATCCTCTGGCTTCCTGTGTCTCAAATTCCTACACACGGGAGTAGATGTAAACCCTTGTTTCTTACCAAGGGGCAGAGTAGGTAGGTGTTAGGTTCCAGAAGCCAGACTCATCACCAAATTCAGGAAATGATATCTATTAAGGCAAGTGGTAAAAGAATTAACCACATGACTCCATCAGGTAATTCTCAAGCACTGCTGAATTTCAAAAGCCTAAAATAAAGCCCTGTATGAGGGAGGAAGCTGTGTCCTGGAGTGGAAGCAAAAGAAAGTCAAGCTCTAAGGAGACATTTCAGCCTGTCACCAGGTAGCACTTCCCATCACAGGCCTGGTCCAGTGCTCCTTGTGACTGCTGGGAAAAAAACAAACCCAACACTCATTTTTCTGGCTATTGGAATAACCCAATGAGGTACCTAATTGCCTGACTGACCTGACTTCTCTTTGAGACTAATTCAAATGTTTCTTGTTTTCAATTTTGTTTATTCCCCAGAGTCTGTTGTCTCCAACTGCCTTCAGTTATGCAAGTCAATACATTGCTCGCTACGAGGCACAGGGCATAGGTGAGTTTATGGCTGACAAAGCCAGGCTTTGAGCTCTCCTGGGGGTGGTATTTCACAGGCTGAGAGGAGTTCTGATTGTATTTCTCAATTCCTTTCTGCAGGACTGCAGTGGGACAACATGTACAAGTCTCCAATGATTGGAGACAACACTTCCTTTGGCTGGATGTGCTGGCTCATTCTGATAGACTCCTTCATTTACTTCATCCTGGGGTGGTACATAAGGAATGTTTTCCCAGGTAAGGATGCAAAGCATTGAGGGTGGTGCTGTAGCACCTCTTTTGGAGAACAGTGGACACAGAGCTGGCTGAGGCAGTGAGACAGTGCACACACTGTCCCAGACCAAAGGGAGCACGACTGTGGATCTCTGAGCCTATTAATGGCACTGAGAGAGAGCAGAGCAAGGGAGAATTAGGGTTTCTCAGCCTATCACTTGGGTAGGTGGGTCTCCTGAAGAAGCTGAAGCCAAGGACACAGGAGGGTGTGATTGCAGTCTGGTGGGTGAGAGTGGAGCATGTTAGACTGCATTTGTCAGCTGAGTGATTTCGAGCTGTGTTACTTACATCATTTGGTTTCAAAAAGTAATTCCTGCCTTGGGCAAGAGCCAGTACATTTGTCTTTTGCTTTTCTTCCCCACCTAATGAAGCAGTCCACTGGCATATGGAAATCTACCCAGTGGAAAATGTAAAGTTCTCCTGCCCTCCAGCTATGGAGTTACTCAGAATAACAAATTAGTGAGTGCTTCCATTGTGCCAATCAGAAAAAGTCTCTACCAAGTCCTGGTAGTGCATGAGCATATCAAGAAATCTCTGTGAAGTTAATTTTTGCTATTTTGAGTGCACCCCAACAGTGGCACTTGCTGAGGAACAGATAGCTGAATGAGACTCCTGTTCCTGCAGGTAGATATGGCATGGCTGCTCCCTGGTACTTCCCACTGCTTCCATCTTACTGGATTGAATACAACAGCTACCTGCCCTTCTGGAATGAGAAACAAAGAGGCCTGCTCTTCTCCAAGCTGATGTTAAGGAAAGAAGTCACCCTCCCCAACAAGATATGTATGTGGATACTAGCAGGGGTAGCAATAATAACTTATATTTTAGGTAAACAAAGCCAAATTTGTAAAGGGGCACCATACTCAGAAAACACCATTGGCTGTTGTTTTGAAGCACAGGAAAAATTGAAAGCTGGTACTCACATGAATGGAGATCTGGCCCTTAAATTATACTTGTTCTTTCTGTTTGTTGTGGAGAGTCAGTACTGACTTTCACACTCATATTCATGTGTGTTCTAGCTGGGCAGTTACCTTCCATGCCTGTCTCTCTGTGTAGAAATACACTTTTGTTTGGGCAAGAAAATTCTACTTGGCAAGAGCTGTGTGTTTCTTTGCTTATATCTTCAAATATTTGGCCTGTAAAATATTGAGATCACACATAAAAGCTTGCTGGTTCCACCTAACTGAAAATAACTCCGTAGTTTTGCTTCATGTCCTCCAACTTTCTGTGCTTGTTTAGTATAAATAAAATTAGGTGCTCTGAAACACCTAAATATGAGACCTTTTCAGAAGTGATTAATGCCTGTTGTCAGGAGTTTTTAGAAGCTTCAGAAATACAAAGGAAAAATCCCAGAGAGTTCAAAATAATACAGATCCAGTGACATGTTCTCAATATTCCTGGCTGAAAGGCACTTGCCTTTGCTGCATTTTGATTTCCTCTGAGATGAGAAAAGTAGCACAACACCTGCTGCACTGCAGTAGCTGTCCCTGACCCTTCTTTTTGGTGTCAAAGGTGCCCCCCACCCTCATGTGGAACCAGAGCCCACCGACCTCACCTTGGGTGTCTCCCTCCATGGCATTACAAAGGTTTATGGATCCAAAGCTGCAGTGGACAACCTCAGCCTCAACTTTTATGAAGGGAATATCACTTCCCTGCTGGGACACAATGGAGCTGGGAAAACTACAACCATGTGTGTATCCTTTAAAGCAGTTCTTTTTTATCCTGTGGGGTGTGGCTGGGTGAGCAAGAGGGCAAGTGTAGCTGTGCAGCAGTGGGGATATGAGGAAGGTGCTTCACTAGGCCAAATCCCTCCTGTAGTTTCATCTTGCTCATGGATGACCTCAGGAGTTCCTTCATCTGTTAGAATTCTTTAGGTTCTAAAAGGTCCTTTTCTGCTTAGGAACATGCTTTTTAGTCTGCTGAGATACCTGGGATACACAGCACAGCAGCTGTTCAGGTGTTTTGTTCCGTGGCCTGGGGTTAGGTTGTTCTGGAACCTGTGGGGAGCTCATGCACACACCAAAGCTGAAGTGATACTGGCAAGAAAACTTAATAAAGATACACTTCAGCTGTACAGAGTCATGTGTTGGCTGGGCTGGAATGGCAGGGGATTAATGCATTGGCCTTTCAGCTTTGCTGTTTATAAATTATTATTTGACTTGTTAGATAACAGCACTAAAACAGACCTGTAGAACTTGATTTCTCCACTGATATATATGAGCATATCTCTGAAAGGAACATTAAGCTGATAAATAGAAGCCTCAGAAGAGCCAAAATCAGTAAGACAGATGTGTGCTTCACCTCAGCTTATTATCAATTCACCTCATATTCTGTTTGCAAAGTGTAGCAAAGGTGATATGCAGAAAAGTATAAAACCTGCCTGAAACTTAGCACAGGCTTCAAATCCTGAGTAAGGTCACAAGTTATTGCTTTTAAATGATGGTTTAAAGTCCCAGGAGAGAGGAAAAACTCTGTGAAGGGCGGTCTGAGATGCATCTTCTCCCTTTAGTCCCTGCAGGACAGCACCAAAAATGAGCTGTAATGTTCAAGTAGTTATTCTGAGCAGAGGGAGTTTGACTCAGCTCCTGCTTGGTGGGTGATTATTTGCTTGAAGTAGATGAAAGTGCTGCCCACTGTGAGGTGTCTCATGGAGAAGTCCTCTCCCATTTCTCATGAGTAATGGCAGTGAAATCAGGTCTCCGTGCTCTGCTGTGATTAGTCAGATGAAGAGGTGGTTTTCAGTCTCAGCTGTGGTTACAAATGAGGCCGTGTGGGCACTCCAGGCAAACCTCAGAGAATAAGGAGTAACTGCATTCTGTGAATTCCCAGTAATTAAAGTGGAAGTCAAGGGCATTCCTGAGTGTGTGGGATATGCAGTGGTCTGACCTAGGGAGAGGGAGGCTGCAGCAGGTAAAAGTAGAGGTGAGGAGTAGCCAGGGTGAGCTTGGAGCTTGCCCTTGCAATCCCACAGAGGGGAACAAGGATGTTAATTGGCTTCTGCTCTGCCAGAGCATGGCTGGGCAGTGGTGTCTGGCTGGAAGGAGTGGGAGGGTGATACAAGAAAACCTTGGAGGTGGTGACAGCTACAAGGCCACAAGAAAAAAAAATACCCATGGCTTCCTCCTTTTTCTAACTTCCCCTTTCTATTTCTTTTTCCTTCAGATCTATTTTGACTGGGTTGTTCCCTATGTCATCAGGCACAATCTTTGTGTATGGCAAAGACATCAGGACTGACCAGGAGGTGATCAGGAAGAACATGGGAGTGTGCATGCAGCACAACGTGCTCTTCAACTACCTCACCACCAAGGAGCACCTGCTGCTCTATGGCTACATCAAAGTCCCTCACTGCAGCAAACAAGAGCTCTACCAAGAAGTGAAGAGGTACAAAAGCAGCAGGGGGGAGAAGGGAGAGAGGGCTGTCAAAATAGTTGTGTGGTGGTGCCAGTGCCCCTGCAAAGCTCAAAATCGTGGATTGGAGGTCTTGTTGCAGCTCCAGCTTAGGGTCCAAATGGTGCCTTGCTCTGACTAGAGGAATATATTGATACCTGTGCTGTAAGAAAACAATATCTCTTCTCCAGGGGGTTTACAGGCTGCTGTGGCAATTATTTGGAGATGAATTTATAGGCCTAAGGGTCTACTCTTTGCTGCTTTACAGTTTGCCCTGGGAAGAGATTTAATCAACCAGTCAGAAAGATGATGTTGGCTTTATTGGTTCTGCAGAGAAATGAAGCAGCCAGAACATCCCAGGGAGTTTGGATCCTGGTGTCTCAGTTGATGGGGTTGAGCCTTTAACCTTGACTTGTCAGATGAAAACTTTGAAAACATCCTCAAAAATGTTTTAAATGAAAATCCCGATGACTGAGCTGCAGGGTGACTCTACACACTGTGACCACTCAGCAGAGCAGTCCATACTTGAGCAGGTTTTCATTTCCAGTTACAGTTTTTTTCAGGTATTTTCAGATTCCCTGCTTGGAAAAAATGCTTGAAGGACAACTTTTGGGGGTTGTTTTCCCTCTGTTTTGCAGGACTTTGAAGGAGACTGGGCTGTACAGCCATCGCCACAAGCTGGCTGGCACCCTGTCTGGGGGGATGAAGAGGAAGTTATCCATAGCTATTGCTCTCCTGGGGGGATCCAGGGTGGTGATTCTGGATGAACCAACCACGGGGGTGGATCCGTGCTCCCGGAGGAGTATTTGGGAAATCATCTCCAAGAATAAGAAAGGTACTGTGATGAGAGGAGGTGTTGCCCAGAGACAAAGGTGATTTGTGTCACTTTACAAAGATGGTACCAGTGGCTTTGAATGGTGGGTTTTGGAGGCCAGAGAGAAAAAAAACCTGGGATTTTGCAGTTCTAGAGGGTGCATCCTGGTTGGTATCTGTAAATTGACAATATAATTTAAAAAATAACTTCACCATAGAACACAGCTTACAATACTGTAAAATTTGTCTCTCTTGTTGCCTTTCATCCAATTTCACTAATAATTGCCAAAAGACGAAATTGATTTTCACCTGATACTCTGTGTCCCCTCATTCAGTGAGGCTTTCAGCCGTCTCACTGTTGAGATAAGGGCAGATCTGACCAGAATGTGATAAAGTAAAATTGCTATAAACATTCATTGTGTTGATTTAACAATGTGGACTTACTTGCCATGGGCTGATCCAGAACAAGGGAAAGCTCTGGAACCCCTGCAATTATATTGATGATATCATTGTGTAGGGAAATACAGAAGTTTTTGAGGAAGAAGAGAAAATAACCCAAATCCTTCTAAAACCCAGTTTTGCCATAAAACCAGGTGTTCATTCTGTGGTGACTCTATTTTCCAGGCAGAACCATCATTCTCTCCACACACCACCTGGATGAAGCAGAAGTTCTGAGTGACCGGATCGCCTTCCTGGAACATGGAGGGCTCAAATGTTGTGGCTCACCTTTCTACCTCAAGGAAACCTTTGGGGATGGCTACCACCTGACCCTCACCAAAAAGAAGGTTTGTGTCTGAGCTGGTCCTAGAGCTCCTGGCAGCTCTGTCTCCAAGGGAGTCATCAGGGCTGGTTGAGGGATGTATGGGCAGGAGCTGAGTGATCTCCATGGCCTTGTGAAAACAGGAATGTCAGTGCTCTGCTTTGTTGAAAAACAACAGGGTCTTCTTGAAGGTTCAAGGTAAGGCTGCAGAATGTGAACTCTGGAGTTCAGAGGAATAAAGCAGTTGGGAAGAGCCCATCCATAGTGTCTGGCCTGGGGCAAAGTGTTCTGCTTGCAGGGAGTGGGGAACTCTGCTCTTGCTAGCATTTATTACAGTGCTGTAATAGCTGGTAGCACACAGATACCATAAGAGTCCAGCCCCTCTTCCAGACTGCTGGCAGTGGAGACAGAGAAAATGAAAAAAGACCCATGAGCAAGCCCCATTTTTTCATGGGAAAAAGAGTGAGTTTGTTCTGGCAGCCATGTTAAGCTCTCTGCTGGCCAAGCTTTTTCTCTGTTGTACTACAGACCTCTAGCATTGCAAAGTAGTTGATTCAGCCCAACCTGTTTTGGATGGAGAGTGTCACACATCCCTTTTTCAAGTGGGTTCAGAAACCCACTTTCATCAGCTTTTCATATTTACCCTGACATGTTGGATAGCTGGACTGAGATCACTTACCAGTTATGCTCTGGGAGAAGACTTGGGCTACATCCTGCAGGAGAAAGGTTGACCTTGCAACCTTTTCAGTGACCACAGAGTGTTTTCCTCCTTTTTCAGAACATGATAGACGAATGTGACACCACAGCAGTGACCTCCTTGATCCAGTCCTATCTCCCAGAGGCTTATCTCAAGGAGGATATTGGTGGAGAGCTGGTGTACGTGCTTCCCCCCTTCAAATCCACAGTGTCAGGGGCCTACCAGGCCCTTCTCAGAGCCCTGGACACCAGCTTGAATGATCTCCACCTGGGTTGCTACGGGATTTCCAACACAACTGTGGAAGAGGTACAAGCTCAGGAGCTGCTGGATTTGCTGAAATGTCATGGAGATGAATTTCACAGCGCTGTGTGGCTCTGCTCTCTGGGCATGTTAGGAATTACCTGAGGGTTTCAGGCAGGGAGGAAGGGGTTACACTGAGCTACACATGAGTGTGTAGATGCATCTGTAAATCTATACATATACTAATGCACTGTCTCACCTTGCTGACAGCCTTTTGATGTTTTACCCAGAAAATGAGACACTGGAGTTTGACTAAGGAGACACAGGCACCTTTCTGCCCATGGGAAATCTCTGGTCAAATAAACACATTTAATTGCATCAGAAATAAAAAGTAAATGATGAGCAGTGATGACCCATGTCTTGCAGAAGGGGGGAGGGAGATTGTTACCTTCCTGCTCAGAATTTCTTGCTTTCTTTTAAAGGGTTTTCCTAAGACAGCAAGAATCATTTGTACATCATGTCCCACGTGCAGCTTGGGTGCCATGACTGCACACTCCCAGCATGGAGGCAGTGGGATTGTCAGGAGCTAGAAGGTGAATACTCCAGGGAAACAGGTTTGAATTTCCACTGCTGCAGCAGAACAGAGACAGGAGGTGACAAGGAGTTGGACAACAATTTTATACGCAAAAAAAAAGTTAATTTCTCTCACTGAGCACAAAGGGAATAGAAAGAGGATTATAATACATAACTGCTGCACCAACTACAGCTACGAAGCAGGAGAGTGGATTCTGGTAATTGTTTTGGTAAATGGAGTAATTTGGACAAATTTTCCTTCATATTTTCTTGCTCCATAGGTGTTCCTCAATCTGACAAAAGAGCTTGTGAAGGACCAGCAAGAAGATGCTGTGCTGCCCCATCAGCTGCCTGGAGTCAGTGGTCACACTGGTGGTGACGAAATGTCTGTGAGCACAGACACCTTCACAGAAAGAGACGGTACTCAATCACCTACAGGGTTTATTCCAGATTTACTGTAGATGCAAACGCTGACAGATGGACTGATTTGAGCTCCCTGTCTTCTTTCTTTGTTGAAAACCACATTTCACCCAGGCAGGAATCACAAAACTTATAAATCACTGGAAATACAGCACTCATCAGTCCTTTAGATCCCCTGTTTTGGAATTTATCCTGAATCACAGGATAAATTACTGAAGGGGTTTTGTTTGCATCTGCCTTCCTTTAAATTGATCCAAGTTTTAATCTAATCAAATACAGCATGTGGGTGAAAGACTAAATGTGTACCTCTGAAAATAATTGCTGTAATAGATGTAGAGGATTATCTCCCCATAACTAGTAGAATTGGAAAGAAACTTCATGGAAATCCCTTAGTCTGTTGGAAAAGCAGCACAGCTCTGAGCTGGGTCCTCCTTGCTGCTTTTTGCAGTGCCCCACACATTCCAGTTTGGTAAAGGAGCCCAAGGGAGCAGACAGTGGTGTAAATTCAGAAGAGAACCAAGCTACACCACTATCCCTGGGGGTCTGAGACCTCCTAAAAGTGGCCCAACCCAAAAATGAGACATACCTGGCTGCAAGGCTTTCTTGGGTTAGAAACACTGTTTTGTACTTATAAATATGCCATTTATAGTCAGGAAGGCATCCAAGGGACAACACAGAGGTATTTTTGGACTTTAGAAAGCTGACCTGCACTGTAAACATTACTGTAAACAGTCACTCATATAGAAAAGTGTTTTGTTTCACCCTTAAAAAAGGCTGAAAAGGATTTGCTTCATGGTCTATTATATAAGTTAATATTTCATAAAGAAGAATAGGTGGCACAGGATTTGGCTCTGCTTTTAGTATACCACAAAACCTGTCCATGCAAGAGGCCTAGTGGCTTGTGCTTGTTTTCTTATTTCAGGATTAATTCTGTTATTTATTTTTCTGAGGACCTGCTCTTTAAATTATGAAAAATTTCAGCTTGCAAGTCTAAAAGAAAAATATGTTTCCCCTCTAAGCTGCAGCTGGGTAGGTAGGATGTAGATAACCTATTTCGTCTGGAAGCCTGTGTTCCTCTTGCAAGGTCTCACACTGAAGGTCACTACACATACACATTTGAAATTTAAGAAAATACTGGTGTTACATGAGCTTATGACTGCAGTCCTGTGCCATGCCTGATCCTGTGTTTGTTCCACCTTGGTAGTATTGTATTTGCAGGGAATGTCTCGATGAAGGCAGGAATGATCAATCTGACCCCCTGTTCTCAGAAGGCTAATTTATTATCAGACTTTATGATAGTATATTTTATTAAAGAATACTATACTATACTGAAGAATACAGAAAGGATACTTACTCAATGTTAAAAAGATAATAATGAAAACTCGTGACTCTGGAGAGAGTCCTGACACAGCTTGGCCCTGATTGGCCAATGAGTGAAAACCACTCACACCAGAATCCAATGAAACAATCACCTGTGGGTAAACAATCTCCAAACACATTCCAAAGGAGCAAAACACAGGAGAAGCAAATGAGATAAGAATTGTTCTCCTTTTCTCTGAGGCTTCTCAGCTTCCCAGGAGAAAATCCTGGGCGAAGGGATTTTTTCAGAGAATGTGAATGCCACATAGCAGTTTGGATTTGCCATCTGTAAAAGTGTGCAGGAAATGAAATATCCTCCCAGAGTGCTCTACCCATCGCTTCCCTGCGTTGCACAGATGCTGAGCCATGACCCAATGCTGTCCTTTGTGCCCAGACCAGCTCCTGATCAGGTCCAAGAGCCTGCGGGGTTTGCCACTGCTGCTGAAGAGAACCTCAGCCCTGTTCATCAAGAGGTTCCACCACACCCGCCGGGACGTCCGCGGCTTCATCGCCCAGGTCATCCTCCCCGTGCTCTTTGTGATGGCTGCCATGGGCCTGGGGACACTGAGGACCAAGGAGACCGAGTACCCCGAGCTGCTGCTGTCCCCCTCTCTGTATGGCACGGCCGACCAGGCAGATTTCTTTGGGTGAGTGCTGCTCCTCGGGACCCCGTGGTGCCTTGTGAAGGCTGACCTAGAACAGAGACTAGACAGAGCTAAAGAATAAAGTAGGGATTTATTAAAAGGTCTCAATGGATCCACCTTGGGCAGTACAAGAGCCCAGTCAGGGCTACACCCAAAACGGACCCAGAATGGTCACAAAATTGACGACCAGTCACGAGGTCTCTCACTTTTATAAGTTCTGGTCCATTTGCATATTGGAGTTAATTGTCCAATTACAGCTTTAGCCCATGAAGTCCCATCCTTCTTGTGTTTCTCTCTTCAGTTCCCGTTGTTTATGCTCTTGGGCCTGAGATTTGGATCATTTGTCCTTGGTCCCCAGCTAGAGAAGGAATTGTTTTGTCTCCCTACTCTGTGAAGAGAGCTCACCATCCCTTAATACGAAGCTCAGAACTACACACTAAAGCAGTACAGAGTCTGAAAAATATAAAAGCTAAAACCTGAGGCATCACCCTACTCCCCTTGGTTCAGAATGAGCCCTTCAGGGTTATTTCTGAGCCAGTGTCCTACACATAGGACACGTGGTTATGTTGTGCAGACAACACAGAGAAACCTTGTTCCCAAGGGATCTCTGAGGAGATGGCTTGGCTCAGACCAGAAAGCTTCAGAAAAACAACCTCTCAGTTGGATTTAACTATGAAATGTCTGAGGAATGTTCTTAGTGTTTCCTATTGGAGTCTTTCAGCCCTGTAGCAGCCATAGGGATTTTCTTAGTGTATACATGTATGCTCCTCCCCCAGAGTGAAATGAGGTACCCACATCAGTTGCCTCCAACATTGCAATTCTGGGCTCAAATTCTATCCATCTTGTGAGCATTTCCCTCCTCTCTGTTAGCACAGGATGTTCTTTCCTGGTCAGGCCCTGCTGGTCCAAGGCACCCAGGCAATTGGAAGAGCATGTGCTTTTCCAGGGTGATTAGGATATCACCACTGAATTATTTCATTCTCCTTAAAAATCCTGGTACCAAAACAACTATATTTGGTTTTCATGCTGTAAACTTCTTTCTTTCTCTAGTAGTTCTCAGCTCTAAGTCAGAAATCCAAAATTTAGCTCTAACGCCCTTTGCTCTAGGTGTTCTTCCCAGTATTCCTCACACCATTCCACTTCAGTCCTGCCTGATGGGGGAATGAGCCAGAGCTGCATGTCTGAGTCCTCTCTTCCTCATGTTCCCTGCTTCTCCTTTTGGATCATTGCTGGAGAGCTGGGGCAGAACCAAGGACAATCTTCTTGAATGATCAAAACCAAGTGAATGTCATGGATGAGAGACCTGATTGAGACAGGGCTGCAAGCAGTGCCTGGAAATTGCAGTAGATTTTTTTTTTCCCCTATAAAGAGAAATTTGATTGTCCAAAAGTATCTTGCTTGGACTAGAGGCAGCAAATCCCTGGAGTGGCTGAGGTGATGAGGGCTCCTTTTAAATTTGTGTGACTGTCCTCACGTACCGCGTGTCCTTCAGCGCTGCTTCCACAAATACTCAATTATTCAACACCTTAAATCCTGTTTCATTCAAACACAGTTTTCCTCTGCACAGTGCTAGTGGAAATTCTTTGAACCTTCTCCTGTTTTCTGTTTTTCTTTGTTAATTCTTAGGAATTTTAATGAAACCACATCTGCTTTAGTTTCTTCGATGCTGGCTTTCCCTGGGACGGATAACACGTGCATGAATGAAAGCAATTCGTAAGTAGTTGTTGGGGTTTTTTCCCACTTAAACTCCAAACCTGCAAGAGAATTATTAGCCATTAGACCTCAATAACCATCTTTGATCATGGGCAGAATTCTCATGCATTGGACACCTGCATTATTAGGAGTGCTAAGGAAGCAGCTTTGGTGGTGGCAGGATGCCAGGACGAAAACGAGCAATTCTCCTCTCTGGGAAGTGGTCCTTGCCGCCCCAATAATTCCAATTATAACGTGAGCCCACACAGCAAGTCCTCAGCACAGTGTTTGTTACCTCTATCTAGAAGCTGTGCCATGAGGGCTGGTTTGTTTTGGGCTTTGCAGATAAATTATTAGGATGGTAAAGTCCTGGGCAGGCTTGAATGCTCGTGCAGGCAAATATTTACCCTGAGTCTTTGCAGTGACTGCCCAGGCAATACAGCCCATCACAGGAGTGCCCAGGGATTGCCACAACAATAGCCCTTATTTCTGGGCAGGTTTCAGATGCTTTTGGCCTCTGAGTGCCAATTCCTTGCACTGTCTACTGTAGGAATGAAGTGCTGCCTGGATTCCATCTGATAGCTGAGCAAATCCAGGCACAGGGAGCAGCAGGGAGGGCTCTCTGCCAAGGGACACGGGAGGCAACAGCAGGCTGGGGATTCCCTGAACCACCCAGAGCTGACAAGAAGCTCTGCCTTTCTGCTGGAGCTGCCCAACTGCCAGCCTTGCTGTCATTAAACATGACAGCAATTAGCTTCGTTTGCACACCTGAGCCCAGAGAGCCTCAGAGAAAAATGTGTTCCTTTGCAGGCAGTGTTTAACAGAGGACATGCTTGGCCAGTGGATTACCAGTGGAAACCAGAGAACTAAATATTCTGCCTGCAACTGCACAGATGGCATCCAGGTAACTTGGACAAACCCAAAAGTGAGGGGGCTTGGGGGATAATTGGGGGCCTTGTTTGTTGGGAGTGGTTTTATGGGCTGGCATGCTGCTAAGGGGAACTCAGCACTCCAAGTCCTCCTGTCTCTCTTTGGCCTTGTTGAATTTGCACACTGGATAACCACTGTCTGCACCAGTTTGGGGACAGGAAAGGAGACAGCATCCTCAGAATATTCACACCCTAACATCCCTGCCTTGCACCCCATGGTGGGAAAAGGTTTAGTGGTGTTTTTGAGTGTTGTATGATTGTCCCTTTTGACAGAGGTGAGCATGTGTTCAAGAGGAAGATTTCATCTTATACAAGCACTGTCAGTATATAGAATCACAGCTACTATTGCTGCTTGCTCTTCAGAATTTAACTTTATGCAAAGTCTAGATCTGCTCCTTGTTCTAAATATTAATGATTAATAATAATAATTTGCATTACAGTGGTACCTACAGAGCCAGATATGGGCACTGCTGGGATTTGCCTGCACATGGGGAAAAGGCAGATTCTGCCCCAAGGGTGTTACAGTTTTACAGTTTGGTTTGGGGTTGAGCTCTCCTCCCTCCAGTGCTGCTCACCTGTCCTCAGCTTTTTGCCATAGCAAATAAACTCATGGCACAATGTGATGCCTTTTAACATAAAGGATGCATTTAGCTGAACGTTTCTAGTCATTCTTTAAAATGCAGCTATTTTGTGCAGCTTTCTGGACATACACCTAATTTCACATCATTAAAAGTATTGGCATAATTTCTCCAGCAAGTTGGGATAATGTTCAAAGCTGATTCTCACCTCTAGCAGGCACAGGCAGGTGTTCCTCAGCATGGAGGAAGCTATTTTGTGTATTCAGATGAACAGATGCACAATGGGGGAGTCCAGGGCTTTTGTTACGAATGAGCTGAAGGAAGAAGCCAACATGCTGTCTGGGAGGACACTTCAACATCATGAAACACTGATGTGACTCTGGCCCTCAGCATGTTAAATTATATATTCAGGACTAATTCAAGGTTTCTCTGAAGCCCAGGAAAACATTTCCAGTAACTGACAGTAAAGCAGAATTGTAGAGCGTAGCTGCTGAGAAATGGAAGATGAGAGTTTGAGGCCACCACAGAGTTTTCTGCTCTGTGAGTTGTTTTGCCCTCTGCAGTTGTCTGTGCAGTCACTCTGTTAAGTAGGATCAGCCTTAATTCAGCCAAAATCTTCCTACATAGCATGAAGCACATTTCAAGGTCCCACTGATGCCAGGAGAACTGAAGGGCAGATTGAAGCAGAGGTTGTTTTTGAGCACATCCCTGAATGTGTTGGGGACAATGTGCAGGGATGTGTGCTGTGTGTCCCTGCACCCTGGCTTGGGAAGGAGCAGCCTCTGCAGGAATGAGGTTCAGCACCAGACTGCTGCCATGGCAGGCTCTAAATCTTGTCCTAATGTGGTGGTTTTTAGTTAAAACACAAACACTGAAGTTTTTCTTCATTTGTCTCCCCTCAGACGTGTCCACAGACAAACTACACTCCCCCTCACAGAAGGACCTTCTCCACACGGACACTTTACAACGTGACAGGGCACAATGTGGAGTCCTACATCCTGGCAACCACCAGAGACTTCCTGCAGAAACGGTAGGGCACAAACCCCTCCCTCTCTGCTGAGTGGCACTGGGAGCAAGGCAGGACATCCCACGCCTGCCACCACATCCCCTCTGCCTGAAGAGGTGGCAGGGCAGTAGGGGTTTAGAATCTGGTGAAAGGAGCTGAAGTGTCCTGCAATCATGGATAAAAGATAAAGGCTCTGCAAGTGCTCTGCTTGATATAGCAGATCATAGCCTGGGGATAATGTGTCAATCACATGGCATGTTGGGGCTGGATCTGCAGACAAGCCTTTGTCTGACTCAAATCTTTAAAAAGAGGAAAATATGATGCAGCCTGTCATGAAGTAAACCCTGGGGAGAGATTTTCCTCCAGATTTGACTCTCTGAAGAGTCTCGGTGTGTGCTTCACTTGGAGGAGTGCATCCATTCCAGTGAGAGCAGAATCTGAGCATTTCCTTGCGCTGTGGGGTGGGTCTGGGCTCTGCCAGGCAGCTGCACAGCAGGGCTTGGGGCAGAGGTCACCTGCCCCTAAGGCTGGCAGGAAATGTGTCCATCTGCCACTGATAAACTGAGCTGCTCATCTCCTGGCTCAGGAGCAGCATCTCACCCCAGAGTGGCAGGCACAGAGCTCAGGAGTCCACTGGGCTCCAGGATCTTCCTCAAAGGGAGGCTTTCAGCAGTTCTGTGACAAGGTTGCCAAGCTGCTGGGGGGTTTTTCCCCCAAAGAAAGGCTCCCAGGGGAGACATGGCTTGGCCCCACACTGGGATAACCTCTCTGAAGTCAGGCTGGAATTGTCTGGGGGGCAGTGGCACATTGGCATGGCCCATCCAAGGCAATCAGAGCTTTGGGATGAGGGCAGCAATGCATTTCCCTCTGGTTTTCACTCAGGTATGGTGGCTGGAGCTTTGGGCTGCCTTTGACACCAGATCTGCAGTTTGACATCAGGCCAGTGCCCCCCAACAGAACACTGACTAAGGTAAGCAACCTCCACCTGCTCATCCTGGCATGGGAAGTGTGGGACTTGGGAGAAGTGATGTCACGTTCATGGAAATTCCAAAAAAGAAAGCAAAACCCCCTGAAATCTGCAGCTTGGCATGACAAAGATGACTTGCAGTTCATTTTCTTTTCTCTCCCCTTTCCTCTTTATTGGTCTCACTTCTCTTGCTAGCAGGAGGCAATTTTTCTGCTGTCATAATTTTATTATACAGAGGTGAAAAGATCAATTAGTAGCACCTTTATCTCATGAGGGGATGTATGTACCATTACAAGGACTGGCTGGTGCATTCTGATATGCCCATTTCTCTGGCTCAGCTCAGTGAAAATGCTGTAAAGCACCAGGGCTAAAATGTGAGGTAGTTTGCAGAAGTGAAGCAGGACAAACCAACACGTTGTCAGTAATAACTCCCAAATTGCTTCAATTTCTCAATTGTGTGCAGGTGTGGTACAATCCTGAGGGTTATCACAGCCTCCCAGCCTATCTCAACAGCTTGAACAACTTCATTCTTCGAGCCAACTTGCCAGAAAATGAGACTTCCAGATATGGTGAGTGTCCCTTTACACGAGCAGATAACTTCTCCCCTTTGGAGGGACATCCTGGTTTTGCTGAAATCAATGACAACAC
Source organism: Hypocryptadius cinnamomeus (assembly GCA_013400635.1). Taxonomy (NCBI): domain Eukaryota; kingdom Metazoa; phylum Chordata; class Aves; order Passeriformes; family Zosteropidae; genus Hypocryptadius; species Hypocryptadius cinnamomeus. Next base: position 57,537 of record VYZP01070194.1, on the reverse strand, counting down.
TTACCTTGACTTCAATGAGGCCTTTTCTTTATTCACTATTCTGCAATTCCTTTCAAAACAGAAGTCAAGAGCATGAATAAATCACAAAGTTCATTTGTCTTAGTCAGAGGCTCAGGGGAGCTGAGCAGGGAGGACCCCAACTCCTACGTAAAACGCTTCATCCAAGACGTGCCAGCAGCTGCTGATTGATTTATTGTCTCTCATGTGGCACTGCCAGGGCTGTCTCTAAATAGGTGTCCATCAGTTATGCAGAGAAAAGCTCCTCTAGGTCATCTCCAGGGCTGGGTTAGATTAGGAAATTTTAATATGTCACCCTTCTGCTGAGAGCAGCCCAGGATGTGTGGGCATCTGTGTGTCTGGGTTTGAGTGAGAGTGGGGAGGGAGAGATTAAAGGAGAAACATAATTTTCAGCTGTGTTTTTTCTCTGACACCTGACATACACAGATCCAAGGAGTGCTGATGGCCCATTTGGGGTCCTCATAGCTTCTCCTCCATAACACACTGCAGCAACCCAAATTCCTGCTGGTAAACCAGGGCACCTTGCCTTTCCTTTTGCAGTTTGGCCCCTTTCAAAGTGCAATGTGGGAACAAACCTGTCTGTAGGTGTGTCTGCCTCCAGAGAGGGCCAGGGTGCAGAGACAAGAGAGAGATTTATCTTGAGAAATCTTGCACAGAGATGCCTGGGTCTGCTCTGCCAAGAGCAGCAATTGTGTGCAGAAACACCCTCCTAATTGAATTTCTTGGACCAGCAGTGCCCTTCCAGCCATGTCCTGGCCAGGCCTAGCCCTGCTCACCTCAAAGGGCTGCTGTCCCTGGTGACACAGGGACAGGTGGCAGTGTCTCTTGGCTCACAGGACATGTCTGAATTGAGCTATGATGGAACCAGGCATCTGGCCTGAAGCTTTGAGTGTGACACCCTGAATTCCAGCAGCAGCAGATGCTGATCACAAGTGGCCCCAGCGTGTGTTGCTTCCCAGCTCACTCCACTGCACCGAGACTCCTCTCCCAGCCAGCTCAGCTCACACAGAATGACACCAGAGCCTTGTCCTGGGCAGCCCTTCAAACAGGGCCTGGCTGTCCCCTCTGGGGTTTGCAGTGTGCCCTCAGCTCACACATCACAGAGCTGCCCAGAGAGGAGACCCCAGCCAGGCACTTCCAGCAGCAGCAACATCCCAGAGCAGCTGAATTATTAAGGAGTGAAGCTCCTTGCTCTGTCTCTCTATTCCCAACACATGCTGTGTTGGGAAAGAGCAAAGAGCAAAGGCAGGAAGCCCTTGTGAACAGCCAGAAAGTTTTCACAGGGAAAGTTTTCTACCAGGAAAATAGCAATTTTCAGGGGGAAAGAATAGCAGCAGGTTTTGTTCCATCTGTCCCGCTGCTTACGTGTTTTTGGAAAGAAATGCTTAGTAGTAAATGACCAGACAGAAAATTCTCTGCTTCCCACTAATCATCCAAGCCAGAGAAGGGGAGAAATAAAGTGAGTGGATGAGGCTGGTTCCCCTGAGGGGGGGTAAATCCAGTCTGAAATACAACTGAAGGCACGTTCCGTGGGGTATGCTCCTGGCAGCTCAATCGAGTTGTTGTTGTGACAAATAAATGATGGTTTAAGAACCATTGCAATGGCCAGATAAAAGTGTGTTGTCACTTCAGCAGTCAGAAAGAGGTGCCAGTCCTACTTTAGAGGCTTGACTTAGACTGGGTATATTAAAAAAAAAAAAAAAACAAAAACATAAAAAGCTTTTTACCCTGTCACTAAGCAAGTCATAATAGCTTTTGACTTCTGTATATTGTGCTTTCTCTTCTCTCAATCCCAGCTAACAAAAAAGGAGGAAGCATTGAAATGGAAATTTTGACTTCTAGCCTAAGCTCCAGTAAAGGAAAATGGCTTTATAGTGAAGTATTAACAGATTAGACAGACGGTATCTTCCTTTCTCTCTCCCTTTTGGAGAAGGGAAACATTTCCTGGATGTTTGTATGGCTTTATCAGCAGTCCAAGATTTTAATCCCATTTCTCTCACTGATGACAAGACTGAGGTTTGGTTGGGGTGGTTTTTTCTCCAAAATTAATTTCTGATTAAATCCTCCCTTTCAAATTCAGTTGCTCAGTATGGCATTTGGTCAGCTAAATCCTCAGGCTCCTCCCTTCTGGTCCCCCTGTCAGAGTGCCCATTCTTGGGGAAAATTACCCAGAATAATTCTTCATCACATCATTCCTAAGGTCTGCCACCTGGATGTGAGGAGTTTAAATTCCACAGGTGGCATGGTATAGAAAACATCTGGATTTAAGAGCAGCTGGAGGTCCCCCAGCACTCCCTGAGGCACTTTCTTAGGTGTCAAAATACGAATTGAGAACTTCATTTTTAGGCACATAAACATGGGAGCCCTTTCTCAGGCTCTGGAGCCTTAGAGACTGAGCTGCCATCCTGGTGGGGCCAAGGCAGAGACCTGCACTGGAGCTTGGAACTGGCCCACCAGAGCCCCTCTGTGCTCTTCCTTTTGCTTTTGTGGGCACAAATTGCCTCCAGGCATGGAAACAGCACTGTGGTGGACAATACTAGTGTCTTTTGGGCTAGGTGTTCTTGGAAAAGGAGTACTTAAACCTCACCTGAAGGTACCTACACATAAGCAGAGAATTTCTCAGTTACAGTTTGGGACTGATACAAACCCATTTTTAATGGATTTTTTTGGAAAACATCACTTACGTGGACTTATCAGTGTGATAATTTGATTTTTGCTAGTAACTTTGATCAAAATACTCTTTTTTCATTTTTTTTCCCCCTAGCTTTTTAAGACAGAACAGTTCAGAATTATCTCACTGCCACACTGGGGGCAGAAGTGTCTGTAGCTTACCTGAGTTTCTGCTCTCACCTCCACAGATCCCATCTGGAGAAAGACATCTATCACAGGCAGGTAGCAGTTGTGGAGGAGGGCAGCAGGGAAAGACTTGTTCCTGGTGATAAAAGAACAAATGGAACGAGGTGGGATCAGCAGACAGCAGCTCTGGGACAGAACACATTCATCAGTTTGGAAGGTGTCAGTGCTGAGGGATCTAAGCTGGAATGCACAGCCCCTGTGTCTGACTTGAGGTGTGGGAAGGGAATGGGGCTGGCAGCCAGACAGGTGTAGGAACAGGGTTTGAATTTCAGATCTGCTGTGCAGCCAAGTGAAGTCCTAGGAAAAAGGAGGAGGCTCAAAATTCTGCCCAAGATCACACAGAGATGACTGAGCAGAAACATACTTTTGATCTGGTTTTCCTCTCTTTTCTCTCAGTTTTCTATGTTGTTGTCAATATCAGCAGCTGGTGAAGGAAGCTTTAATTTGGACACATTTTCAATTCCTTTTTTTCTTTTTTTTCCCCCATAGGTATTTTCCTATCAGCTCACCCATATCCTGGAGGACAGAGTCAAGAACAAGTAATGTAAGAAGATTCATTTGGCTGATGCCTGAATTTTTTTAGCTCTGAAAGGAGCAGACCAGCTTATTGCAAACCATAAACCAGCCTAAATTACTGGATATCTTTCTCTAAGTAATGAAACTGTTCTCACTTGAGGCTTCCCCCTATACATGAATAGTGTCCTGCTTGCCACCAGAGCTGGGGATTCCTGTGGGGGCTTTTTTGCAGGATCTCATGGAGATCTGGAAGTCACAGTTACAGCCTCGCACATTTGTGTGCTTGGGCATATAAATAAATAAATAAAAATAATGATGATGATAATAATAATAATAATAATAGTGATTATGATGATGACATGATTTTCCTTTCGGCCCTTCCACTCCATGCTGAGGTCCAGCATTCCAGCTCAGTCCTGTGAGTCCCTTTTGCTGGAAATCATTGCCGTCAGCAAAAGAAGCAAAGAAAGGAAGAAATTCTCCTCTGTGAGGGTGGTGAGGCCATCCCTGGAAGTGTCCAAGGCCAGGTTGGACAGGGCTTGGAGCAACTTGGGGTAGGAGAAGGTGTCCCTGCCCATGGCAGAGGCCTGGAATGGGATGAGCTTTGGGGTCCCTTCCAGCCCCAAACCATTCCAGGATTATAAAAGATCTGTCCCAGAATCAGGACCTTATTGCTTCTGAGCTGTGACCAAGCCTCACAGTGAGGGAAATCTGCCACTTTCACTCACCAAATGCATCTTTCTCTCCTTTTTTCCCAGGCTCAACAGCTTACTGGACATCATAGTGTCCATGTCTGTTTTGGTGGGCTACTCCATCACCACAGCAAGCTTTGTGCTCTACATGGTCAAGGAGCACCAAACCAAAGCCAAGCAGCTGCAGCACATTTCAGGCATTGGGATGACAACCTACTGGGTGACCAACTTGCTTTATGATCTGGTAAATAATTCACATTCCTAAATGCACCAGGGGGAGCATTACACACCATGGGGGGAAAAATGTTCTTTATTTAAAGTTCTTCTTACTGCTACCAAGAGTGTTGTGTAGTAATTGTTCTCCAAGGCACTGGGGAGGATTAAATGTGAAGTGCAGCACTGGATTCTGCCAAGCAAAGGCATTCCTGCTCTCTGGAGTGTGTGTAAAACACCCAGCACATTTATACAGGAGCAGCAGGGAGCAGGCTGCAGCTTGGTTTCCATCCCAGCACCCAGCTGCTGCTCTGGCAGCTTGCAGGGCTGATCTGCTGTCACCCAGGCTCCACAGATCTGGGGTGAGGCTTTGGGGCTCGAGGCTACAGCCAGTCTGGGATCCCTGGCTGGCACAGCAGCAGGCATCCCTCAGCTGACACAACCCTGCTGGGCAAACCCCACTTCTGGCTTGAATGCTGTCTGTAAGAGTCTGTGTTATAAAGTTTTTAAGCCAAGAAAAGCCACAAATGCAGCCTTGCAGGACCTGAGCAGTTCTTTTTCACAGTGCTGCATGGATGTGCCTTGCTGAGCTCCCAGCACTGTGCTGCATTCCCTGGCATAGGTGTGCCCTTGTTCCCCCTGATGTTAAGTTTCCCCCTGGTGCAGAGGGTCCATGGCACTGTTGGAAAGCATTGCTGGGCCAAGGGGAAAAATGTTTGTAGTGTCTGTAGGCTGAAGTGCTTTGTGTCTTCTGCATTCCCTGCAGTGCAGGCTGTCACACCCTCACACAGGGGATGGGCAGTGCAGCCCAGCTGAGCTGCAGTGGTGACCAGCTCCACTTATCCCACACATTTCTGCTGATGCAGATCTGCAAGTGCCTAAAATCCCAGTGATTCCATTGCTTCCCAAAACCAGGAAATCCTCAAGGGCATTTGGGTGACCTGCCCTCTTTGGTACAGGGAGGACCAAGGGCTGGAATCCCATGGGGAAAGTGAGCCAGAAGTGCCTGCCTGGAGGGACTGATGAGTGCAGGCAGCAGCACAAGGATGCCCTGCCCTGCAGGAGGAATGGAAGGGATCCCAAAGCAGCAGCACAAGGATGCCCTGCCCTGCAGGAGGAATGGAAGGGATCCCAAAGCAGCAGCACAAGGATGCCCTGCTGGAGGGGGACCCAAGGCAGCAGCACAAGGATGCCCTGCCCTGCAGAAGGAATGAAAGGGATCCCAAAGCAGCAGCACAAGGATCCCCTGCCCTGCAGGAGGAATGGAAGGGCTCCCAAAGCAGCGTGGCCCCAGCCTGGCTCGGCAGTGCACAGCAGGGAGGGTGGGGCAGGTCTGTGCCTGCCTGCCCGCTCCGGGCCCTCCCTCCAGCCCTGCATATTTGTAAATCAGCCTGTGGCAAAATCCCCGGAGTCCTTGCACAGTCGGTATTCAGCGGGCTGAAACTAATCCAGCGCTCTCGGCAACTTGATATTTCTCAGTGAATCCCTGCCAGTAAATTCTGCTAAATCCCAGAGCTGGGGAGGAGAGGGAGCTCTCCAGGCAGATGCTTGGTAGGTCTCTGGCTTGACTCAACACCATAAAGACTAGATTTACAGGGCACAACGAAGTGGTCTGACTGCAAGGCTAACAGAAAACCCAAAGGGGTATTTTTCATTCACAACCTTTTTTTAAGGTACTTTCTGCCCACAGCCCTCAGTGCTGAGGCTTTGCCTATTCAAAGAGGCCTTGTGGGAATTCATCTGCAATTCATCTGGGGAGAATTGAGAGCACACCTGTGTTTGGTTTCCCTAGAAAAACCATTCCCTTAGAAAAACCAAACCAAGCTGCATTTGTGGGACCAGATTCAGTCCTGGCATTGTTTCTTCTGCATGGTTGTAGGAAGGTGTTTCAGAACTGTTGTCCTAGTAACATCTTTTTTAATACCATTTTGCAGGTACTTTTTATGGTCCCTATTGGACTCTCAGTAGGAGTTATTTCAGCCTTCCAGATCCCAGCTTTCTGCAACAACAGTAACTTAGTGGCAGTATTTCTTCTGCTGTTACTCTTTGGGTAAGTGTGGAGCTTAGTTATTTAAATATTACTGCACAGGGTAAGGAACTGGATCTTGCAGGCTGCTGCAGTCTGAGATCCAGGGAGGAATATGTAGGAATATGTTTCTCTTCAACATGCCCTTCACAAACAGTGACTTAAGTTGCTCCTTCAAGGGGCAGGGAGGTGAAGCATTGTTGTCATGCCTGCTTTATTTAAAGCAATCCCTACGTGAGGATATAGAAATATCCAAGGTCCCAGCAACAGCCCAAGCTATAAGCAAATGCTTGCTGACCTCTTGCAAAGTTCAAGAGCATTTTAATATCAGTGAGCAAAATAAACAGCAGTAGCACAATTCTGGAAAACTTAGACAAACTCTCCCTGGCTTTCAATCCTCCAGGTCCAGTCTCTTTGTTTTCAGGTGAGGTTCCATGTTCAAAGTATGTGTCATAAACCTTTTCTCCAAATTCTAACAGACACAAAGGCATTTTTCCTTTCTTTAAGCTCTGTCATGTGGAAATGTAGTTACATGCCAAAATAAAACTGTTGTGTTCTAACTCTGGGAGTGTTCAAAGCCAGGTTGGACAGGGCTTGGAGCAACCTGATCTAGTGGCAGGTGTCCCTGCTCATGGCAGGGGGTGGAATTGGATGGGTTTTAAGCTCTCTTCCAACTCAAACCATCCAATGATTCTGTGTTGTCTGATGTCTTCAATGGTTTGTTTTCAAAGTAGCCTTTGTGTTACCATGGTTTTCTCTGCACTGTTGGTATTTACAGATATGCATCATTTTCCTGGATGTACCTGCTGGCTGGGCTTTTCAAGGAAACAGGGATGGCCTTCATTGTTTATGTCTGTGTCAACCTGTTCTTTGGCATCAACACCATTATCACTCACTCTGTTGTGTTCCTGCTCTCCCAGGAGAAGGCCACGGACCAGGTAGGAGCCCCACGAGTAGTGACCCTGTGGTGACCCAGTAGGAGGCTTCTTGTGGGCTTGGTGGCTTTGATCAGGTCCATAGCAGCTGGACACAGTCACAGGATTTCATGGGGTTCCCTACAGACAGGACATGAGTCACATATGGATCTTGCTTGTCTGTAAATCTGCACCCCCAGCAAAGAAAGAAATGATGAGGACAGAGGGGAGAACATGAAAAGAGAGGGAGAAAACTGAGGACTCTCTTTACAACCACGCTGGTGATGGAAGATGGAGGGCAGGAGGTGGTGGAGATGCTTGATAAGGAGCTGTTGATGGACACTTCAAACCATTGCTGAGTTCTCACAGCACAAGCTGTGGGGAGTGACAGCTGAATGTCACTGCCCTGAGTCTGATATGTGCTGCAGTTACCCAGCACCAGCTGTCATTTCAGTCTGTAATGCAGTCATCTTCTCCCTGCAAGGATGAAAAACAACCCAGAGACAGTGCTGATTCCCTAAAGTAAAGCCCTCTCTTAAACTGAGATCTCCTTGGGAATGGCTGGGATAAAATGCACACCTTACACTTAGATTCCTTTTTTTATGGAGGGCAATTACAATACCTGGGTTGGATTTTTCTCTCTGTCTGGACAGAGTTTGTTCAGCAACCCCTTGGATTTTAGGGACATGCAGTCATGATCACCTTGCATCCCTCTGTGCCCCAGTGGCAGGGAGTCAGTTCCCTTCCATGCTAATTTAGTGCCTCTCCAATTTGCTTTGTGCACTAATCCTTTCTTCTGCTAGAAAGGTACCAGAGTTCTTTACTGTGAGACTGCACTGGGCTGTTCTGCTGTGAATTAGCTAGAAAAGCCCTTCTATGTCTAGAAAAGCCAAATCTTTTGTTTTATGGAGATGTTTGTCCAAGGAAAACAGTCAGGGCAGTGTTCCAGGGGAACAGGCTGTGCTGGGCAGATTAGGGGGGCACAGTGGCAGGACTCAGCTCTGGCTCATGGGTGGGTTCTGAGTGCTGGAGCAGCAGCAGGGACCATGCTGGGAACTGGCTGCTGTTTACTATGAGTGATCACAACCTCAGAGCTGCCTGTTGACTTTTATGACCTTGTGCCTGTGAAACGAGCTGTCTGCAGAATCTTTGCTCTCAATTTATCTCTGCTGAGACACAGGCAAATCCCAATGTAATTGTTACACTTCAGTCCCACAGTAAAACCTATGAATTTATTCCATGAATAAAAGCAGTGACTGACTGTGCTGCTCTTTGTTTTTTTCCAGGGCTTGCATGATCTTGCTGAAAATTTAAGGCACGTGTTCCTTCTGTTCCCACAATTTTGCTTTGGCTATGGCTTGATTGAACTGTCTCAGGATCAGGCACTGCTGGGCTTCTTAAGAGCCTATGGAGTGGACTACCCTGACAAAACCTTTGAGCTGGACAAGACCACGTCCAAGCTGCTGGCCATGTTCATCCAGGGCACCGTGTTCTTCGCCATTCGACTCACAGTTCACGACAGGATGATCCAGAGAGTGTGGAACAAGGTCCTGGAGTAAGTAACACCTGGAGCCTCTCTGGGAACAGCCCCAGCTCCATGCTTTCACTCTGGGCTCCCACACCATCACTGGCTATTATGCAGCCCATCCATTTCCAGGACAATTTGTGAGTGTGGAGTGAGTTTTCTCTGGCAGAAGTCCTGGTAATTGGAATATTAACTAACAGAGGTGTAGTTTACAGAGTGCCCTGGTAGTTGGTGCTGGCTGGCACTGCAGCCCTGGGTTTGGTGGGTGGATGCTCAGCTGTTGGTGAGGGCAGTCATTCCAATGACAACCTCCTCTGTTTGCCTCTCCCCATCTCCTCTGCCCACAGAGAGGAGTGAGAACATTCCTGTCACCTGCATTAGGAGCGTGTCTACAAGGCAGGGCCTGCTCCAGCCCAGAATATCTGCTGAAAAAGAGGGTTAAAAACCATGCAGGAAGAGAGCACTGGGTGGAGCAAATACCAGGAGAGAATAGAGACTGTGCATCTGAGCATTGTGTGCATGCCCTGGGATCTCACAGGGAGGCTCCCTGGGATCCATCCCAACTGCTGGCTGGTGCTGGAGGCTGAGTCCCTCTCTGCCCTCCCCCAGGTTCCTGTTTGACAGAGTCCATGGCAAAGCCTCCCTTCTGCCCCCTGCGGCCGTAGAGGATGGGGATGTCCAGGCAGAGAGGAGCCGGGTGGAGTCTGGCAAAGCTGACTTCGATGTGGTGCAGCTCCAGAACCTCACCAAGATCTACCACCTCCCTCACAAACGCATCACAGCAGTGAAGAACATCAGCCTTGGGATCCCTGCTGGGGAGGTGAGCGAGGGGAAAAGGCTGCAGGCACCTTCCCCTGTCACTGCCATCTTCTATAATAGTTTGTTCTGCTCTGGCCTCTTCCTTTCTTTGCCTCATTTATTGATTCTTGGGGTTACAGCAGTGACAAAAGGCTCCTGGTACATTTGGGACATCAAGTGACAGTTTGAAGGCCCTAGAAGGAGGGAAAGTGGATGGGAGTAGATGGAGCTCTATATTCAGAGCAAAATGTCTGCATGCTCTGTGTGTACAGTGCAGTCTTGGGGGGGTCACTGGGGATCACCAGGTGGTAAATGAAGACAGCAGAATGTGTCCAGTTGAAATTATTCACCTGAACTGCATGGGAGATGGTGAATCAGGCTTATCTGCTTGTGTCTTCCCATCAGGGGAAGACAAATCACTTCAGCTGAACATACATTTTCATGAATCAGGACCTAAAATTAGCTCCAAAGAAAACAACATTCTTTGGTCATGTCAGTACAGTTGCCTCCCTGAGAAGTAAAAAGACAGGAGTACACAGAGCACCTCTGAGATCCAGAGGAAACTGGAGACCAGATTCTACCTCAGGCTGTGCACCTGACTTGTGGGGAAGCTTGGAATTAATCCTTGACACCTGGTTTATTTTAATTGCCTGGGTCCCATGGAGATGAAAGGACAGTATCCTCACATGGATGCTGTGCTAGTCTTTATGGCTGAGGACTTTTTATAAGCCAGGACTGGCACTGAGGTCTCTGACTTCTAGCAAAATTCACCCTGATGCTGGTGGGATTCAGGGCACCATTCCCACCCTGTAAGCAGAAGCTGTGGACTGTGCACAGCTCCTGTTCCTGTATGGACCAAGGTGGGGAAGAGCCATGGATTGCTGTGCATCCCCAGCACAGGAGGACTTTCACATCAGCTGGTCTGCACTAATGATGGCAAAATAACAGTAATTATCAGCACAATGGAGATGGCTGATGCAACACACAACTGCCTATCTCCAACCTTAGCAATAAAATGTGGATTTTACCATGACATGCTGGAGCTACACTACAGGGAGACAGTTCTTCATCTTATTAAGGTAGTGCTTTGGTGATACTATGGGACAAAAACCTTGTGTTGATCAGGGTTTTAACCAGTGCCAGCCCAAACCTCACTCACCCCATTCCCAGGAGCAGCTCTGTCCCTGTCAAGGGGAGGTTTAACACAGATGAGCTGATGGGGATCTGGCCTGAGCTCCTGCAGAAGTGCACCTCACAGTAAAAGGATTGACTCTACTGGAGACACATCCTTGGTTCTTCACCATATTAAACAAATGGTGCTAATACAAGCTGAGTATATTGCACCATAAACAACCTCCATTATAACACTGGCATGCTCTGAGTTCCTCTGGCAATTCATCTTGCTCAAGGGGCTGGAAAAAGAAGGGCCAAGGTGCACTGAGCACCCACCTCAGAGCAATATTTCTGCATTACAAATACAGCAAGTTTACATTTTGACTTCTCTTTCCCAGTGCTTTGGCTTGCTTGGTGTGAATGGAGCTGGAAAGACAACAATCTTTAAGATGCTGACAGGGGATATTGGAGCATCCAGTGGAAGGCTGCGGGTCCAGGATCATTCTGGGTATGGAGAATATGATTTCTGGGGAAGCAAATCAACCTGAGAGCAGTTTTTAAGGCTGGATGGCAAAGGAAAAGAAATTTAAGAGTCTGAAATAAAACACTCAAACGAGAGCAAAAGTAGATAAACCAGGGAATTCATCCTTTGAAGGTGGCATGGTTGCTTTTTAGGGGGTTGCATTTTGCTGCCCAGAGGTGTTTGTTCCACTTCAGCCCATTGCAAATGGGATCAGGATCAGATCCTCAGCAGTGTGATCCCACTTCTAAGCCAGACCTGGAGCCCAGCAGGGCTCGCCTCAAAGCTTTCTTTACCAGGTGTAGGCTTGGTGGCAGCTGTGCCACCTGAGGTGCTGGCAGTAACTGGAGAGCTACATACTGGACATGCAGCCTCTGCAGAACTGGGGGCCTGAAATCTGGAGCTCTGCAGATCCACTGCATTTTCCTTCAAGGCTTGGGGAGGGGGGTAGGGAGTAGGGGAAAGGGATTTTCTCCCTCCTGTTTGATTCCAGAGTGCACTGGCAATTCAGTGTGTTTACAGTGATGTGCAACCTCCTTACACAGGTCCTTGAATGACATCAGTGAGGCCCACTGGTCACTCTTTGGCTACTGTCCTCAGGAAGATGCCTTGGATGACCTGCTGACCGTGGAAGAGCACATGTATTACTATGCTCGGCTTCACGGCATCCCGGAGCGGGACATCAAGGGAGTGAGTAACAAGGGCTTTGACCTGCAGCATTTTTGTCATTTGGAGCCTTTAAATTAGTCCTTCAGTAGATCCATGTGTGGTAATCCATGGGCTGGACGTGTTGTGGAAGCAGAACTCTTGCTCCCTAGGTTGTACTCCAGCTCCTCCACCGGCTGAACCTGATGGCCTACAAGGACAGAGTCACCTCTATGTGCAGCTATGGCACCAACAGGAAACTGTCAACTGCTCTGGCTCTCATTGGCAATCCATCCATTCTGCTGCTGGTGAGAAATGGGGTCTTGTTGAGGGAAGAGGAGCAGGTCCTTGGGGTGGTAGGAGAACTTGGACAGTCTCACAAAACCTCCTCAGGCACAGCTTAAGGGACACTCCCCACATGCCCATACTTGGCCTAGCAATAGAAACCATCATAGGAAAGTCCAGGTTCCAGCAAACACTCATCTTTTCTTTGAGGGCATAAGAGAGTGGCAAGTCTTTCAGTTTCTCTGGCAGCATCTTCCAGAAGTCAAAAATAGACCATATATTTGCCAATTAAACTCTCCTATTCCCCAGCTCTATCTTGTTTTTTATTTCTATCAACTTACCTGCACAGCCTTGCAAGAAAAGCAGCAGCCAAGGCTCCAAAACTTGGGAGAGCAAAGGGGCCACTTTCCTCGGGATTAGAACGTGACTGCTTTTTTAGGTTTGGCTTCCTGTCTTGTCTTTCACTCTGAATTTCTAGTTCTTCCATGGGCTTACCCCATTGGTAAAACATACCTCTTTGTGCAGTTTTCCCACTTGCTGTGCACTCAATGTGTGCAGACCTCTGTGAAGAGAATTTCCAATATTAAGTTGGATACCTAGTGGACATAAATATCCCTTGTCCCAACTTCTGTTAAGCCCAGCAGTGCTGCCTTTACTTCTGACCACCTGCCAGCGCTCCTGCTGCTTTGTGAGATAAAAAAAAATCTCAAAAATAGGAGGGGGGAATTCTCTCTATACTAAGCTGCTGCCTGAGCCCAGGCTTGTTTACTTTTTGTGTGCAAATTTCCATCCAGTCCTGTCTTTCCCAACAGGATGAGCCGAGCTCTGGAATGGACCCGAACGCCAAACGCCACCTTTGGAAAATCATCAGTGAGGAAGTGCAGAACAAATGCTCAGTGATACTCACATCCCACAGGTAGGGCTGGGCTGCTCTGCCTCCCTTTTTGGGGTCAGCAGAAGTGTGGAGAGAGCCATCCCTCACTGGTCCTTGCACAGTTTCAGGGCACCAAGCTGTGACAGGTTTGGGGGTTTGTTGTGCCTGAATGTGGTGTCCACAGAGACCCACTTTAGGGAAGACCAGTGGTGTTCTCCAGGTACTTAACCATATTTTATACCTTCTCAGTGACTTACCAGAATTTCTTGGTTGGTTTTGCAGCATGGAGGAGTGTGAAGCCCTCTGTACCAGGCTGGCCATCATGGTGAACGGGAGCTTCCAGTGCATTGGTTCTTTGCAGCACATCAAGAGCAGGTCAGTAAAATGAACCAATTTCACTTTCACTGAACAGCCTCTGGAGTTACTGACCTACAGCTCTGAGTGCTCAGAACATGAGACCTGTGCTATCAAAACAATGACTTTTCCTGGTTCATGTTCCTTATACACCACTGAAATTGTGTTAACTAATGCACTTTCTACTCCCTCACAGCCTGTCTTCCCAGAATGTGGCCCCCAAAGTAACCTGGGCACTGCTACAAATGAGAAATGTGTATTAGGGTTGAGCTTTGGTTTTATTAGTTATAACAATAGCTCAGCTTCTTACTAGGTTTTACTCCAGGTTAACAACCCTGACCCCATTCAAGCTGCACCGTGCCTGGATTAGATTTCCCCAAAGAGGCTGTGCAGCACTCTCAAAGGAGTTTCTTCATCTGTTTTTCTCTTTTCTACAGTGTTAATTGTGATTTTCTTTTTCCCCTAGATTTGGAAGAGGATTCACTGTGAAGATGCACTTAAACAGCAGCACAGTTTGCACTGAGAAGCTGACAGAGTTCATGAAGTCACACTTCCCAAATACATGCCTGAAGGTAAGCAAGGCAAATGCTTTCAGGAGAGGCTTTCAAAATCCCTTCAAACTGACCAAGAAGATCCTTGCAAAGTGGACATCTTGTGACATACTGTGCACATAGACCTGAGCTCTCAGAGCCACACTTGTCACTGCTTTCAGCTACATTTTCTGAGGGCTGGAGCACTCCAGTTCCTGGTGGCTGAAGTAACATCAGCCAAAGAGCTGCAGTGTCCCTGTAAGGCAGCTGTTAGGTGACCCTCTACTCTGGGAATGCCCTTCCCACTGAAGCCTGGAATGGATGGAAACCCCCTTTAGGCTCAGTGGGTATTGAGATGCTTCCAGTACTTCCACTAACTGAATAATTATAAAACCAGAGTAACTGAGTCACCCATCCATTGTCTGTAACCCAATCTCTGCATGAATCAAAACTGCACACCTGGAGCTGGAAAATGCCATGGCTACCCTGGAGCCTCCAGCCTTGCAGTTTAGTTGTGCTCCTCAATCACAAACCCCACAAGAACTCCCAGTGGGGAAACACTGATCACTACCAGACAAAAACATTCAGAAGACACCACAGCCCCTGCCCCTTCATCCTCCCATGGTCCAGCTGTTGGATTTGTTGGCTCTTGGCCTTCCCCCACCATTCCTGTCCCCACAGGATCAGCATTTCAAGATGGTGGAGTACCACGTCCCGGTCTCTGCAGGAGGGGTAGCGAATATATTTGATCTCCTGGAAGGCAGCAAAGCAGCCTTCAACATCAGGCACTTCTCTGTGAGTCAGACAACGCTGGAGGAGGTAAGGAATTAAAATGTGAGGCCATCCATTTAAAACTGCTAACAGGGGAGCAGAATGATAGTTACACATAATGGACTGCTGCACACAATAGACTACAGTTTGAAAGGGATTTCCATCTATATTCCTCCTGGGGGTACTTTGTCAGCACTGCTGCCTCCAGGTGCCTCTGCTGGTGCTAGGGAAACACACACAGAAAGCTGCCTGGAGCATAAAGGATCTATTCTTCCCTCTGTCACTGCTGATTTCAGGAGCCTCGTGGGTGTGGGTGAAGGGCAGGACTATGAATCACCCCCAAGTCCAGGGCTAGGCTTTCCACCGGTACTGAAAATATGCTTAATGTCATTTTTCAGGTTGTAAGTTCACTTAGCATTACTCCAAACTTAGCTTTGGGGTTCATTCTATTTTCCCTTGGAAGAGCATTCCCAATGGCAACAAAATCTCATAGGGAGCACATCAGCTGAAGGGACTGTCCAGAAGAAATCACCCTGTAGAGCATCAGCACCTGGAATATTAGGTTTGTCCCAGACAGAGGAGCAGAGCTGCAGCCCTGCAGTGCCATGGATTGTGACACAGCAGTCTGGGAGGGGAGTGCTGCTCCAGTAAGGGGCAGTGGCTGTGAGAGAAACAGGCTGGCAAAGCCCAGGAAGCCCCAGCTCAAATTTTGTGGGAGGACAGCTTGGCTCTGTGAATATGCAAATGTGATTGCAGGGAGTGTTCTAGTAAGAGTCCTTTCTGTATTCATTAGCTGCTGTTGAAAGGCAGGCTGTTAGGTGTGATTTCATACACCTCTCTGTACACTCTGCAGTTGTGCATGCACAGATGTCAATTACACTGAGACAGATGGGTTTATGAAGTAATCATGGGACTGTATTACAGTGTGATTGAAACGAGCCACTGCATGGGCAGTGCCTCGCTGGCTCCTGGGGAGCCTGAGCTGCAGGACAATGAGGTTCCATGCAGGAATGTCTGCCTTTGGAAGTATGTATGGAGTGCACATCCATTTATTTACATGAGCCCACAGAAGCCCAGCAATTTGCAATTCTCAAATTCAGCGTGAATCCATCCCCGAGCGAGCTCTCCAGGCTCACAGTCAAATGAACAGCCATGCCTTTTTTATATTCATTCATGTCATAAATTATTTATGCTGTCACATACTGACTGTTTTCCTTTAAACTTCCAGGTTTTCATCAACTTTGCTAAAGATCAAGCAGATCCTGATGGCGCGGACGCAGGTCCTGATGTGACACTGGACAGCTCTGACACAAGTAGCCAGGCTAGCACCATAAGCTCCATCTATTGAAGGGATCCACCCACACAAGATCATAGAAGCTGGGGAAAAGACCTGACAGCCCCTCCAACCCTGTTTTAAGTGATTTTAGGGTGATGGGGATAAGCAGTTCCATTTTCTTAAAGTACTTTGTTTTTTGATATGCGTTTAATTAATGTCACTAGGAACGTGGTAGGTGTTCGAGACTGGCACTTGGTTACAAATCAGATTGCTCTTTCCACAGGTTCTTTCCCCCCCACCCCCAATTCTTGTTTTATGATCACTGTAATGGCTGTGAGGATTTAAACAACACCACCTGCTGCTCGTGGCTGTTTGCTTACAGCAGAGTGGCCGTGATGGAGCAGAGGAGCTGTGGGCAGTGCAGGGTGTCTGGTCACAAAGCAGCCCCATGGCCACAGAGGAAAGCCCACGCTCCTTTCCCTGCTCAGCAGCAGACTTCCTGGGTGAAAGTGGCTCAGTTTTGACAGGCTCCCCCTGGGGAAGTGGGGCTCATGGCCTTGCCCCTCCTCACAGGGGGGTTGTGAGGATGCAGGTGTTAAATCCTGACAGTGGCAAAGGCCACTGGTGGGGGCCATCTTTGGTAGTGAAACAGAGCTTATCTGGTTATGTCAGCACAAATATAACTATTTTATAAGTTAGTGCTTCCAGTGGTTTTGGTTTGTTCCTGTAGCTCATTCCAGCTCCAAGTAACTCCTCCAGTGAGTCCTCCCGTCCCAGGCAATTCCTGGCTCTTGGTACCCAGTGGAAGATGATTCCCCCATGAGCCCCTTTCTCCT
This sequence comes from Hypocryptadius cinnamomeus, assembly GCA_013400635.1. Taxonomy (NCBI): domain Eukaryota; kingdom Metazoa; phylum Chordata; class Aves; order Passeriformes; family Zosteropidae; genus Hypocryptadius; species Hypocryptadius cinnamomeus. The sequence continues at coordinate 40,775 of VYZP01070194.1, read as the reverse complement.
TCTGGCTGGAGTTCAGGGCTGCTCTGGAACAGCCAAGGAGTGGTACAGGGCAGGTCTGTTGGCTCAATGCTCTGACAGGAAGAAGCTCTCCTTCATAAGATTGTATTTCCCTGAGCACAGTAGAAGCAAGCAGCATCCCCCTTGCTCATAAAGCCTCCACCTCCAGCAGCTTTGCCTCTCTGTGTCCTCTCCAGTGACCTTCTTCCTCAACCCCACGTGCTGGCTGCCCCCTGACTCCGGAGCTGTTTTCCCACCTAATAAGGCATCATTAGCTCCTGCTTCAAAGACTGCCTGCTGGCTTTAAGGGAGTGCTCTGCCCACTTCTGAGAGCAGCCCCCAGCAGCTGAGTTCAGCACACCACCACACACACCCTGTCTCTTCCCCCAGAATGATTAATAGATAGAATAGTTTAATATGATTCTTTATTAGATGTATCAGCATGAGGCCCCAAAGACTTGGGTTTGGGTCAGGGCATTGATGTACCTTCAAGCACAAAATGAACTTAAACTCTGAGCTCAATAAACTTGCTGTTGCTGGTAAAACAGATTGCAGATAAAGCCTTACCTTGTGAGACCTGGGGTGGCCCATACCACTTACCTGGGTTCACCCACACAATTCCAGCCAGGTGGTTTCTTTTTCCTTTTATTTCCTTCCTCCAAACTAATTTGAGTCAAAGGACCCTTTGATGAAACCTGCAATGACACATCTTTGTTACCCTGACCATGAGTTTGACTAGTTCAGCTCCTCTGTGATGCCAAGGTTTGCTGTGAGAATTGTGCAAGGAGTAGGCCCTTTGTAAAATCCCAAACACCCTTGATATTCAGTGGGATACTGAAGTTCAAGGTTTAGTTGCTGCAAGGAGGTCACATCCTCTCGTTGGTCATGGTGGAAACTTCTTACTGATAGCAGGAGGAGTTTTATTATGGATTGAAAGTATTACTGAGCTTTGAATTATGCCTCAACCTGCTGACTGTAATTAAAACTGGGATTCAGCTTCTTTCCAGAATGCATTTGACACCTGCAGTTTATAAGTGACTGAAAAAGCTGCCCAGACATCTATTGTAGCTTCTATTATTATGTCTCCAGCTCTGCAAAAGCTCTTTTTTCTCATTTTCATTGCACATCTTACACAGATCACAGTATAAAATTAAGCTTTTCTCTAATGGAGGGCTTGTGCTCCCTGCAAAGGACTCGGAGCATGAATGCCAATGATTTAAATGCAGCCTTGTAATACCAATCAGAGTATTATTTTATTATGTCTATGGCTTTGCAACTGCCAGTGAAAGATGGATCTTCAGACTCCGTCCAGATGTACTTTACATGTAATTGAGGGAGACTGATACAAAACTATTCTTTTGTCCCTTTAGAGCCTACTAATCAAACAGGGAAAAAAAAAAGGAAGTGATTCATTGGAATACTTCAGCAAGTTGCAATTTAATTGTGTAAAATAGAGTTTTGAGGAGAAAAAAGCCAAAAGCATCCTTTGAATTCCCACCCAATTCTGGCATTAATAGAAACATCTGCTCCATGTGAAATGTGTCACAGCCATGATCTACGCTCCCCGCTCTCACTCGCAGGTAAAAATAAACCATCTGCTCTTGCAATCAAGTCTGTGGGTATTGGTCCAAGCAAGCCAGAGTTTATATACTAGGGGAATTTAACTGAGGCCCGTGGAGGAGCAGTTACATCCGTTTGGGGGCTGGAAGCATCTGGCAGGGAGGTTGTACAGAACGTCACCAGGGGCTGAATTACCATTCGTGCCACTTTCCAAACATCCCCATTCCCTGCAGAGCCTCACATCCATCCTGTCCCTTTCAGAGGCAGGACATGCTCCAAGCTCAATTCGAGGCAAAACCCTTGGAAGCCAGCACTCTCCTGCCTCTGAACACCAGCACCTCTGCCTCTTTTTGTTTGAGAAGGTCCCAGGGGTGGCCAGGAATGTGGAGCACTGACTGAGAAACCGCTGATGAGAATCTGAAAGGTTTTGAGCAGGGTCTACAGGGCAGGGGAAGGATGGGGTGTCATACTGGGTGCCCCCCACTGCCAGCCCTCTCTGAATGCCCTCAGAAATTATGGCTTTACATGACTCTGCTTCCAAAATGAGCCACCAAGCTGTCTCCTTCCTCTGGCCTGAGCAGGGAGCTGCGATTGTTGCCCTCGAGTGCTGCGTACCACGGCACATCACCTCTGCAGGAGCCAGAGATGAGCGTGTCTTCCAGGGGAAACAAGCTTTTCATCTTCCTCCTTTAATGCAGCGTCGCCTCAGTCACCCCAATGTCCCCCGAGCAGGCAGCAGTGCCAGGCGAGCCCTCCCAGCGCGGTCACACAGCCCCGGGGCGTTAACTGCACCGGCCTCATTTAAAATGCATTTAACACAAGGGAGAGGCAGTGCAGTCACCGAGCAGGGCCAGGGCCAGCGAGTCAAGGAGGAATTGCAGAATTGGTTGTGTGCATTGCCAAGCCGATTGAAGTCAGGTTTGTAATTTGAGTTGTGGACTTGGAGACGGTGATTCAAATCTCCATCCTGGCTCTCCTGCGCTTATCACTTTGAGCTGTTGATGGGAGCACGGTGCTGCTCCAGCCTGATCCTTCCTTAGCTGCACTCTCCGTGCAAATGGCCACTGAGGGCTGGTTTGGGGACAGAAAGGGTCTGGCAGGAGCTGGGGAAAACTCTTCAGAGGAGCCAGTGTTAAGTAAAATATTGTAAATATAAATTCAAGGTCTCTAATGGGATTTTTTGGTCCTTTCATGAGAGCTGCAGGAGTGGTTCTATTACTGGGTCAGTTCAGTAAACATATTTACAGCTCAGATGAACACATCCAGGTAAACAAAATTCAGTGACTACTGAAGCTTAGGGGCTGGTGGTGCCCAAAGACCTGCAGCCTGTGAGGAGCCACTCCTGGGATCCAGAATTTGAGGGATTCATCCTCATAACTGGCTCAAATGGGGCTTAGCCTGTTGGAGGAGCTTCAGCTTCCTTCCATTGCTGCAGCTTCACTGAAGTTGTTGTGAGGCTTTTTGGCTTTTTACAAGCCAAGAAAAATATCTGTCTCTTCAGTTAATAGTGGAAGGGTTATTTTGTGAGCTGGTGGAGAAAGAAAAATGGGTTTTGGATGGCAACAGCACATAGCATGATTTTACTTTTTTATTTTTTTGTGGACAACAGCTGTGATCTTGCATAGCTCTAACAAAGTATCAACAGCATATTAAAAGTGAGCACAACACAGAAAAGCAGCAGTGGGGAATGACAAAAAAAACCTGAATTCATAAGAATTATTATTCCATGGCAGTATTTAAATAAAAAAATCACTCTAATTAATTTAGTTGTTCAGGGAGAGGATGGAAAGAAGGAAGATGGCACTGAAATAATAAGAAGAACATTAGCAAGGGACACAGCCAGCTCTTGCTGTTGGCTCTGCTCCTCATGCTACTCACATACACAGCACTGGGAAGGAGGGAGCACAATGGGGAGCAGAATGGTGAGTGCAGCCCATTTTAGGCCAGACCTGACTCCTCAAAATATCTGTAGAAGGCACAAGATGACCCCAGAGTATCAGAGTTTTGGGGCTGGAGGCTGCCCTATGCCATGGTACAATCCTGCAGCACCTGGATGGTGGCACATGCCAGAGTGGAAGAGTCCCACTGGTTGAGCCTGGGATGAAAGATACAGACCCTTGTGCCTGCAACCCATGGAGCAACACTTGGACCAGTTCCCTCTCCCAGGTGCTCATCCTGGGGGATGAAGCCTCAGTTCATTACTCATTGCTGCTGGAAGATCCTTCTGGAAACAAGGCATCCACCAGGGAGAGCAATCCTGAGGGGCCCGTGCTGGGGGTGAGACAAGGACATGGCAGCGCTCCCACGAGCTGTAAGGCTCAAAGCAGCAACCCACCATTTCCCCAGCCTCAAGAGTCATCGAGGTGTTTTGGTGTTAGGCAGTGAGGCTTTCACCAGACCAGCAAGTGGGGTAGAAGTGAAGCATCTCTTGGAAAAAGTTCAGATCTTCACTGCTTTCCCTGACAAAGAAAAAAACAAAGGACAGCCACGGCAGTTTATGGTAACTCATGTGAGATGAAATCCAGGTGAAGACAGGGTAATATTTGAGGCTCTTACCTCCATTAGCAGGTCAAGGTGAACTCTCAGCCCTCTACTCGCCATGTCCTGGTTGTCAGGGGAAGGGTTTTTGCCCAGCCCTCTGCTTGAGTGTGCACTGCCTATTTCCCAGGCAGAGACAAATTGAAACACATCCAGCATGTGACAGGGAGGAGGAAGCAGGATGATCTGCCTCTCCATAACCAGACCCAGCTGGGTTATTCCTGCGCAAGACAGCAATGAATTTAAGTTAAAATGATACCAATCAGATTGAAATGCAATTAAAGGAGTCCCCTTAGGGTTGTGCATCCAATTAGTAGTGTTCCTTTAATTACACCAGTGCAGTTCCAAACAGACACGTGCTGAGAGGGCCAGCAGCCCAGAGCTGAGGGCTGCCTGGTGACCCATATCCTTGAGGTCTCAGAGGAGGGACATGAGGGTTTGCATCACCAACTGTGGCCTGCTCCTCCCCTGGGAAAGAGGTCCCAGAGGAGAAACACAGGAACCTTTTTCAGCTTTTTAAGAGCAATTTTCTCCAACAGACAGTTGCTGGAAAACAATTAAGATCCAAGTGCTTCTAAAAGGTAAGAGTTTTTCACACTTTTTTGTACATGACATTTCCCTCTTGCAGTGCCAGAATGTACCCTGCCTCCAGGAACCGTGAAAGTTAAAGCAACAGAGTTAACTTTGATAAGAAAACTCATTAAAAAATTAGCAATGCAAACATTAAGAATTGCTAGAAACACCAGAGCACTTCTAGGTATCCCTCGGCCATCTCTGTGGAGTTACATGAGGTAAAAGAAGTTTAACCTTGAGCATAATTCCATCCTCAAAGCAGCCAGCTGTGAGTCTGGAGCATGGTCCTTGGTCTGGAGCCTTAGCTGAAGTCCCTGTCAAAGCCTGTAGTCAGGCTGCTCTGGACACCAGCAGGCTGTGCAACCACACCTTGCTCTCCCAGATTCTTATTTAAAATCCTGTCAAAAAGAGAAAGCAAAACTGAAGGAGACTCTCCTTTGCCTGTTGTACCACAAAGCCTGAGGGCTGGCACGTGTTGATAACCCAGGTACCCCGTTTTAATGCAAACTCACATCAACTTGCACCACATGGAGGCCTGGGATCAATTCTGAGAGGTGCACTGAAGCAGGTGCTTCATCCATCTTCACATGCTCCTCCCAAGGTGTTCGTTTAAGTACCTGCAATGTCAGTAAAACAAGCAAAAGCTGAGAGCATAGGCTTAATCAGATTAACAATTATAATCATTCCCATCCATCACTGCAAAGCAGCTGTGGTGCTGCCAAATCCCTTCTGCTCCAGGAGCCTGGGGAATCGGAGCCACACCTGATCAGCCAGGCAAGGGCAGCTCCAGGCTTGCCATAAAGAGGAAGAGAGCCATTGCTCAGCCTGACTCCTTTATTCATTTTTTTATGAGCCCCCAGAGGCTCCCCAGAAGTTATTAAAGCCTCTCTGAGGAGCACAGCGCCGCAAAGGGAGCGATCCCTCCCGGGCTGGTGCTCACGCTGTGATAACACCCTGTGAGAACATACCAGGGCATGGGCAGTGAGGCCTCTCCTCCCCCCTGCCTTTGCAATTCAGCATTTCACCACCCTCATTACAGACTCAGCAAGGGCCTTTTCCCCCCACAATCAGCTCTTTGCCACACATCGGTGGATGGCAGCAAAGGCACGGCTGTGTTTGTTATAAACCACCCTGGCTGCCCATTTGAGGGACCCTCCTGCTCCACAGGGCTGGGTTATAGACTGGGATGTGGGAAATCGGACAGGATTAGGGAATACCATGCCATTGCTGCAATGGGGACCTTCACTGGGAGGATTTGGGCTGAAGACCAGGCAGTGCACAAGCATGTGCAACCTTTAAAGGTCCTACAGCTAGGGCTGGACCCCCCAGATGCCTGCAGGGGATGGAGATGCTGAGGAGGAATGGGATGGTTTGCTCCATGTCTGCTGCCCTGCCTTTCCTGACAGTGGAGGCAGCAGAGCAGAGGGAGGCAGCTGCAGACTGAGTTCATATTTCAACCATTCTGGGAATCCCATGTGCCAGAACCACATAACTCTGCTGGCCTACAGGAAAATGTCATTCCTGGGTGAATGTCAGTGACTTGTGGGAGCAAGAAACCTTCACAGCTCCCCTGGAGAGTCCTGGTGTTGTAAGGGGTCATTTTTCCACTGAGAATATCCTACACAGGGTGATTTCAAGGCTTGAAAACAGCTCATATATGATGCTAATATAGTGCCCCTGTGAATAATATAGCACCACTTCTCCCAGCAAATGGAGAGAAAAGTGTCCCCCCTGGACTGCTAAGTTCCTGTATTATCTCACCAGCCTCATCCTGATAAATCAAAGCTGCTGTGTTGTACTTCCCTCCCAGCCCCTTTGGCATTCCTGCCTTGGGCTGTGTAAGGGAGCACTCCAGCCTGTGAGGTTACAAAGTCCTTGAAATCACCTTAGGATGTGGGAAGCTGTTTTCCCATCCAGCCAGGCTGTGACATGCAGAGGTGCTCAGCACCCATCTAGTGCAAACAGGAGGGTCTGTGCCAGGGCTTTCCCACCCCACGGGCCTGCTGGCAGAGTAGGGCAGGAAAAAGGAGCCTGTCCAAAGGGCTTGGATGGCTCAGGGCTGGGGAGTCCCAGCGGCAGCATGGGGCACTGTGGGTGCAGGGCTGGGGATGTGCACTGGCTCTGGGAGGGCAGAGCAGCTCACAAACCATCCTGCTTCCCTCAGGTGGATCAAGAGGAAGGATTACAGCAAAACCAGAGCACAAAGATAGGGGTTGTGCTTGCAGCATGGCACATTTGAGTGACAGACCCTGATAACCTGGAGGGGAGGGTGCAATGGTGTCATCCACTGTCACAGTTTGGCTCTCTTCCCTGCAGAGGCTGGAGAAGCCAGACCTGCTCCTAGAGGGTTTCCAGAGGGAAACAGCCCCCATGGCTCACAGGTCAGACCACTGTTTCTTCTGGAAGTTTATGGCAATCCTATTTGTGGATTAAAATGCAGCTGCAGAGGCTGCTGGCACAGGATTTACAACGTGGCCTCAAAATACAGGAGAGAAGGAAAGCTGAACTCTCCTTTGATGTTTGCAAGTGTAAACTGCAGACCTGGGCTGAACACACTGTAAATAAGGATCATTAATCATCAGCTAAGTGCCGTGCAGTTGCTGTTATTTACTATAACAACATAAATCATCAGGAGCCGCTATCATGTTAATTTGGATTTAGTATGGATTAGTATGGAAAAAATAATATCCTCACCTATTTACAGAATACATAACTTGTAAACACATACAGATGTGCTGTGGCTTTTGTTCCTTAGTTTCCTCCAGCCAGGATGCAAGTCAGGAAAACGCTCTGGGAGCTCTCCACGTGAGGGATTGACAACAGTTCAGGCCAAGCTGCAGCCCAACAAAATCTGTCTTGTGCTGACACAGTAAATCAGCACCGAGGGGGAAAGCAAAAGCAGGAGGTCTTGGACCTGTTTTGCCACCCCTAGCCCTCCCTCCAGCCCCAGTGCAGGGCACAGTGCTGGCACTTCCCAGCTGCTGCATTGCATCCATGGATCTCTGCAGTAATTCCACAGGTTTCCTTACTTTTTTATCTGCAGCTCAGCCCTGGCTTTCACATCTAAAACCCACAGGCATGGGTTCTATAGGATGCTGGAGCCTGCTGCTCCTCCCTTTGGAAGGAAGGCTTAGCAGGGAAGGAGCATTTCATTTTAAATTAAGGGAGCATTACCCACATATTTCATATTCTCCAGAAATGCCAGCTGCACTCCTTGCTGATGTATTATTTTTTCCCCCTGATTTGACTTTGTTCAAGCTAAGAGGTGGGGCTGAGACACTTGTGCACCAGAGCAAGGCTGGCAGGGCACCAACATGACCGTACTTGGTGTTTTGGGTGTGGAGCTCGTGCCAGATTGGCTCCATCCCTCTCCACAGATCATTTCTAAATTTGGTGGTGACATAGCTTCACTGCCCAGGGATCCTCAGTCTTGGTGCTTGGGCACAGCATCTGTCTCTGTCCTCAAGCACTCAGGCAAAGTGGGGGTGTCTTCTCTAGCCCCCAAAATAACTTGCATCTTTTAAAGTGAGGCAGGTTTGTTGTTAAGAAATCACAGCACATTTTTTTTCCAAAGTCTCAGTCCAGCACTCACAGTCCTGGTTGTCTGCTTTATCCTGGGGGAACTGGAGGTGCTGAGCCCTGACTGAAGGTGTGGAGATCCCTGACTGACCTCATGGAGGTCACCAGTGCTGCTTTATCTGAAGGTTAGTCCTGATTAAGAATTAGGCCTTGATATCTGGGAAACAATTATGGTTTGCATTTTTAAAATGTAACTGGAAAGGAAATAAAAATAATTTGATTTTTTGGGGTGGCCCAAAGATTTCCCTTAGGCTTGAAGCTGCAATGATACTTTTAAAAACAGTCACAGGTAAAAAGAACAAAGGCTATGTTGCACCTGCACTTTGACTCCACTGGGTCTAAAAATGCAAGTAATTGCCTTTAATGGTCATTTTTAACCTGTGTTTTGTGTGTGCCAGATGAACAGACATCAAACCAGGGTGGATCTTTCCAAGCGTTGAGCCAGAGCTGAGGTTTGCATAAATTAAAACTGGGTTAATTATAATAATTCTACCACAATAGGGATAGTATAATAAGATTAATTAGAGGGGGGTAATAAGAGGGTTCAGGCCACAGCAGTACAAAACCTGCACCCAGGTTCTTCAATGGTTTCCTTGGACTTGTCTCCCACTCAGCTCAAAGGTAATCCAACATCTAAAAGCTGCTGCAGAGCCTTGACTGTGTTTTCCCGAGCATCCAGGCTCGCCTCGCACCGACCATATGTCTGTCTCTGTCTGCTAGCAGATTGCACCAAATATTTTCCTTTTTCATGGTGGCTGAGCAAACAAACACCATCTGTGGGGCTCGCCGAGGGAAATCCTGGCCCCTTGGTGCCAATGGCAAGGCAGCCACACGTGTCCATGGGGCTGACATTTCTGACATCCACAGCCCGAGACAAGAACTTCCCTCTGCTCCTCATCTCTGCCCATCCACCCAGTTGAGTCAGGACCTGGCATTTCCCAGATTTAGGTTCAGATTTTATTGAAGAAAGGCTGGGTCCCATCAAAGCAGACTTTGCTTTGGGGTGGTGGTTGGTGGAAGAGAGCAAGAAGGCTGGTTTTTTTTCGGTGAGCCTGTCTTGGATGTACCCACCCTGCTGGGGGCTTTGGGCATTTTCCAGCCATGCTGAAATCCCTCAAATCCTAGGACTGATGGGGATTTTTGGTCTTGCTTGACCTGCTTGGAGCCAGAGGTCTTGGAGGGCAGCTGATGTAGGATTCAAATTATTCCCTATTCAGACCTTTTTCCTTCAGAAGTTAAAATTCTGGGAGGCACCACTTGGTAGGGAGGGTCTGTGCCATCTATCCATGCACCCCAGCGCTGGAGCAGGGGAGCATCAGCAGTTACTGCAGCAAAGGTGTGAAATGTGGTCCCCGGCTGGGCACAGGGTTTTCTCATGCTTTGCTGTTCTCTGTTAGTTGCCTTTCTGCAGGAAATCCCTTTTCTGGTCAGATCAGAAGGGTAATTTAAATTTTGTAAAATCCCCCACAGTTTTGACCTATGTGAGCATTGACAGAGATCTCCTGCAGGGCGATGGGCAGGTGGAAATTACCTGTCACCTCTGTTGCTTTTCTGCAGTGCTGGGCCCAGAGCTTGTGCTCTGACCAAATCTTTTGTACAAGTGCCCTTTGGATTTAGCAATTCACACGGTGAAAGCAGAACCAATGAACCACAGGCTTCTCTGCTGCTGCCTTTAATTAAAAATGCCATGTCTAACACCAGCAGATGTTCCTGCTATCGAGACTCGAGGAATAATTTAATGCCGTGCAATGCAATGCTGACTGCGCTGCTTAGTCTGAAAGTGTAATAAACATTATTATTATTGTTTCCTTTTGGGGATCAAATCCCTCAGTATTTGAAATCTTAAAACTTGGTAGTCTAAAAGCCCTAATCAATTCCTGCACTGAATGATCTCAGCAGCCCCATGTCTGTCAAACCAGCACTGCAGCCCATGATGCCTCTGTGGTACAGTGAGCTCACAAGGCTTTGGGTGTGGAGCAAAATTGGCCCCAGAGGGGTGGCCTGAGGAGCACACTAACCCTGTTAAAGCCTGTGATTCAGACGTTTGGGAAGAGAGGGAATTCAAAGATGAGGCTGTGCCTCCTCCAGTTTTTTCAGCAGTCTTCTGATGAAGAGGATCCATCCTGTCGCTTGCTGTGGGTGGTCAGCACGTCGAGCTGAGCACCCTTTCCTGGCAGGGTGCAGAGGTTTCAGGATGTGCTCTGTGTCCAGGTGGATGAGAGCAGAGGGATGGATCCCCTCTTCACGGAGCTTTGGCTCTTTTAACCCCTAGGAAAACAACAGATTTACAAAACTCAATGGAACTGCTTCCCTCTGCACCCTCCTTCCCGTTACACGATGAATCACATAATAATTGTATATTTGTTGAGAAACAGCTGGGGAGCTTCACCAAATGAATAAAATATCAGGTAGCAGTGTATTTCCATAAAAAGGTCTTTACCAGATGGGCAATGCTTTGAAATGAAGCACGAGGTAGGCGAGGATTTTTTCCCTTCCTCATCAGCCAGGGAGCCGAGCCATCCTTCAGCGTGGGTTAGGCTCCGGAGCCCAGCATTGTTTGGAAATCCCATTTCCAGCCCAGCACGGTGGGGATGAGCACTGCCTCAGCAGGGTACAGAGCTGCTGATTCATGCATGCACCAAATGCTGCTGCCTTACTATATCACACCACTGCTGAAACCCTTTCACTGGCTTTCTGTCGGGCAACAAATTTATTTTAAAGTGCGTGGGCCTTATACTGCCTGGAATGGCTTCACTTGTACTTTAAATACTGCATAAACCAAATTTAGGATATATTTCTTGCTTCCCTCTGTTCCGCCCCCCCCCCATAATTTTTTTTTTGCTTCTGACTGTCCAATTGGTTGCAGTAATTCACTGCTGAAGAAGACATTTCTTAGATTTCCAAGAGCGCCAGCTCCTTAACCTTTATAAAATTAAGGAGAATGAATCATTCGTGACTTTTACATCTTTCTTGAACGCAAGTATTTGTTAGATGCAGGCTGCCCAGGGCAGTGCTTTGCCTCAGTTTAACTTAGTTGTAAATGTTTGTAAATTCCCACATAATGTCTCAGCACAATGGAAACTATTGCATCTGTGGATTTATTGAGAGAGACACTAAACATATTTCAGCTGGAGGAAAGGAAGAGGAGGCACTTATCTGCTTTACTGTGCTATACAGTATATATCGGCATCTCATATTTTGTGAACATAAATGCCAGGTTGACTCAAGAGATCTATAGATCAAGTGTTGTTTGTAATCTGCTCCGAATGCTTCAAATTGTGTTAAAGTTTCATCTCAGCAGTGAGGCCTTCTGCCATCTTTCAGGATCCCTGGTGCACTGGGAGCTGGGTTTTTGGAGCACAGGATGAGCCAAGTAACAGGGTGTTAAGGTTGCACCTGGCAACTCTTCATTCTTAAGGGGAAAACCGACAGGCTTAGCTTATTTTGTGAGTTTATCCTGGTTTTGGCGATGTGAGGGAGCAGATCCTGTCCCAGCTCCACCCTCTGCAGCCCAAGGAAAGGAGTGGGTGTGCTGATGTGTCCCTTGCTGTCATCTCCCTCCTGCATCCAGCTGTGCATGCACACAGGATGGGAAGAGGCACCATGGGACATGCCAGTGCCAGTCCCTGGGCTTGCAGGGCTTGGGAACAAACTCCTTTTTGAGCAGCACACCCAGGGCACCTCTGCCTGCCCCTTTCCCTCCCCCAAGACAGGAAAGGAGGACGCTGTGCCCAGAAGCAGCTCACTGCACCCAGATCCTGTCAGACACACAGTCCTGCCCTGCTGCTGGTTCTGCGAGGCCGGTGTCACCTGCAGGGGCTGCTGTGTGACCCTTCAGCCCCTCCGTGGATTCCTCTCTCACGGATAGGGACTGCGAGTTACCACAAGTGCAGAGAGCGTGATGCTGCTTCAGCCTGTGATGTGTCAGCTTTGCCCCGGACGACAGCAGCAAATCTCCAAAGTGCTGAGATTTCATAATTTCACATCCTGTGTGGAGCCAACTTCCCAGCACCTCTGGCTCATATTAGTAAGAAAGATAAATATTTAGCCTTCCCTAAATAAAGAAAAACAAAATAGAAAATTCACAATTTAGACCATCCCCAGTGTTCAGGAGCCATGGAGGGAACAAGCTATGAAAGCAGAGGAGTGTGACCCTTGGAAACTGTAGAACCTCCCTCTTGGAAGACATTAATAACTTATTAAGAAATACTTTCAGCCCTGATTTAACACCCATTTAAGTAGAACTCCTTCTGTCTAGATAGGGTAAGGCTGGGACACCCCTCTGATGGCTGTTTTCTACGACTGTCACAAACCAAATTTTGCAGCTCCATGCCGCCATGTCCTTTTATGATGAAGTTCCCTCAAAGAATAACTCACTCGCTTTAATCATGTTTTCTCTGAGATTTATGGCTTGATGCTTATTCACTGGCGGAGCTTCTCCACGTGAAATGTCAGTAAGCCCGTTATAAATTGCTCCTGGCATTCCTGCTCTATCTTTTACTTGGCCAGGAGTATTTCTACCTGAAAGTGATAAATTCCTGCTATAACTACTTTATGTGCTCCAGTAATTACGCTGTAGAGGGATGGCGGGGGCTGCGTCTCTGCGCAGGTACCACCTAAAAAACATCAAGCTGCAAAAGTGGGAGATTGGGCTGTGGCTGGGGTGCTGCAGGACACACAGGCCGAGGGAAAAACCACCCTGGAAACCCGAAATAACGGTGACTGGTGAGGTATCTCTGCCAGATATTTATATTTATGCTGCGTTAGACATGTTTGTTATAGATACAGACACTGGGAAGACATACATAGGAGCATCAGGTTTGGGTAGGAGATCGATTTGGATGCTCTTGTGGTTTCTAGACAGGCTGAGACCAGCAGCATGAGGTTCAAGAAGGCCAAGTGGGTCCTGCACTTCGGCCACGATAACTNTGGGACATGAGGAAATGGCTTCGAGCTGCTTGAAGATCGTAATTTGCCCCTAAGGTTCGGAAGTTCAGATGCTCTGGGTTCTGCAACAGACTTACAGGCTTGTACGGAGCCATTTCTCCCATTACCCTCAAGTTCAGAAGTTTAAACTGTAACAAACTTCCGCAGTTTGATGCTCGTAGCGACAAAAAGACTGTCAAGACTGTCAAGCCATTCTTTCAGACCTAGTCGTTCCTGAAGACATTAACAGCCTATTTTCCCCGTAATTACTGAAAACTCCCTCCCATGGAGCCGCACGTGAAGACATTAACACCCAATTTTCCTGCCGCACCCTAACTGACCCAGTGCTCCTGGATCTCCGCCCCGAATTTCGCCCAGCCCGCCATTTCCCCGGGGCTCCCCTGTCTTGCGGCCCCGCCCCGCTCCGCTCGCGGCGCGCGGGAAACGCTGAGGGCGGGGAGCCCGCGCGCGGCCCCCGCGCCTGCGCAGTGGCGGCGGGCGGGGGATTCGGAGCGGCGGCGGGAAGCGCTGAGGGAAGGAAGAGCTGAGGTCGGAGCTGATGAGGGAACCGCTGTGAGGGAAGCGATGAGGGAGGCGCTGCGCGGACGCTCGGGCAACCAGCCGGCCCCAGGCAGCCCCCTCCGCCCCGCCGCCCCCTCCATGGCGCCTCCCAGGCACCCCTGGTCCCACACCCGCGCCGCGCTGGGGCTGCTGGAGAGGGCACTGAGCTGCTCCCGCTGGTAATGGATGGCCTCCTTCCCCCTTCCCCCCCAACCCCGTTTTCCCCCACGTCCCCTGCCGTGTGTGTTAAAAGTGCCGCGTTTCTCCTTGCTCTTCCCACAGCGCCGGTGTCCTGCGGGAGCCCGTGTCCCTGGGGCAGTGCGAGCACGTCTTCTGCCTGTAAGTACCGGGGCCCGCCGCCGTGCTGAGGAGAAAGGACAGGGAGGTGGGCACCGCTGGGGCCTTCTGGGGAGCTGAGGGGGAGAGGAGAGCGGGAGCTGCTGCTCCCTTGTGGGTCCCATGCAGGAGAGCTGGTTTAGGCTTCAGGATGCTGGGCAGGTGTGAAGGGAACTTTCAGTGTGGTGGAGGGAATTGTCCGCTTGTAACGGGATAGAATCCCGAAACAACCTGCAGTTCGCATCGCCCTCAACTCCTTTCTCTTTCTCCTCACATAAAGAAAAAAGAGCGCCTTGGGAAGGTGTTTCCTGATTCCAAGGGGGCTTTTCTCTGCCCCAGGGGGTTGGGTGGTGCTTGTTGTTGGTTTGGCCTTCTACCAAGATTTTGCTCCTTCAGTTCTGCCTCTGTGCCTGTTGCTGTTTTCACACACATCCAAACACGTTGGTATAGGCAGGCTTACCTCTGCTTAGAGTTGGTCAAATAATCTGAGTGCTTCAGAAAAGTGACTTTAATTAGAAACAAACTGCTAACAAGGCGCTTCTGAGGTGGCGGTGGTCACATCGCCTGTCGTGGGACAGCTCACTGCACTGTCAATACAGGCAGAGGCTGAAATGTTTGTGCCCCAGAGCTGCCTTTGGGTGAGGTGGGAGAACTTTCTGGCAGCCCTGTGCGTCACTGCTCTTCGCAGCATGCACATGCAAGCATGGGGAGTTAAAAAGTCTGCTTAGAGTTTCTGCACAGCGCAGGTGTAAGCAGCCTGATAAAATCCTACCTTTGTTAGGGTGAAGAAGAAAGATACTGTCTAACCTCTACTTGTAAACCAGCATAGATACTCAGCTTTGTGTCCTGTTAATCTATAGTCAGTATGTCAGTAAAAGCTGAAGAAACCCTCCCTCCCTCCCTCGTGGATGTGTATCCACTCCCTCTCTTCAGCTGCACTTTTCTAATAGGAGTGTACAGTGTTGAAGGCCTGAAGGGTGAAGTACAAGTAGAATATTTACTGGCTTTTTAAGGAGTAACTGATTATGGGACAGATGCCCTCAGCATGTCTTTCCCCAGTATGCATGTACTAAAAAGTGCACAGATGATTTATTTCTCTCCAGACTTGTGTTCTTTCCCAGTTGTGGCCATTAATTGCTGTAGATGATTCTTGAAGAGGGACCTTTTACAAGGGCACATAGGGACAGGATTAAGGGGAATGGCTTCACGCTGAAAGAGAGCAGGTTTGCATTGGATATTAGGAAGAAATTCTTCCCTGTGAGGGTGGGCAGGCCCTGGCACAGGTTGCCCAGAGAAGCTGTGGCTGCCCCTGGATCCCTGGAAGTGTCCAAGGCCAGGTTGGACAGGGCTTGGAGCAACCTGGGCTAGTGGAAGGTGTCCCTGCTCATGGTAGGGGGTGCAACTGGATGATCTTTAAGGTCTCTCCCAGCTGGAACCATTCTATGATTCTGCTGTTTGAAGGAATTATTTAAATTATTTATTTCATTTCTACAACCTGTCAACAGATAATTTTGTATAATGACCCCAGAAACTTGTAAATTTTTTTTATAAACATGAACATGTGGTTTAATAAATGCAATTGTTCAGCTGTTGGTCATCTAAGGCTTTGTGGTTTTATTTTGGATAACCCCTGTGTATTCTAGGTGACAGATTTAAATCACCCACTGTTCCTTGAAGTTTTGTGGGGTTTTTAAAGAACTTTCCAAGCATCAAGAGGACAATGCAGTTTGTATTGATGAGGCTGGAAAGAACAGCTAAGAGGAGTCTTAAGCGCTCATTAGCAGCTATTTCTTGCTCCAGAAAAAGGAGTTTATTTGCTATTATCTGAGTTACTGTTGTGCCTGATCTTTTCTCTCTTGTATGCCTGACCTTGTAGCAGCAATTTTATCTGTCCTTTGATGACTGAGTTTGGGCAGTGGCTATTTTTTAAAATTAACCTAAGGAGATTCAGATTAATTTCTTTAGAAACAAATTAGGTATTTTCAGTAATATTTGCAGCTACTGTGAACTATTCTCAAAACTAAATTGCATAAAATCACAACGTATTTGCCACACCTTTATCATCTCTCCAGTAAGTCCAGGTTGCTGCTATTTCAGTTACTACTCAATTGTTTGCCTGCATATTGTCCATTGATGTTGAACTGTTGAAAGACAAATTTCCAGTACCTTTTTTGTAACCCTGGAGTCAAAATGATTTAAATTCTGTTGGATCTGGAACTTTTAAAGGAACACTCTCAACTCTGACTTTAGTTTGTTACATTTAGGTGATGTTAGGTTTATGTTCTGTTAAGTTGACGTTCTGTTCCATTTAAGTTCTGCCGGGTTTAGGTTCTGTTGAGATTTTCTGTCAAGTTTGAGTGTGGAGAGCTGATTCTGGTCCACTGCTGAGGACAGACATTTATTAACACACCTGGGGAGGATTGGGGCGAGTGGTTGGAGCTGGCTCCTGAAATATGGAGTGAAAGATCTGAAACGAATGAACTGTAATACTCAGGTCACACATAAAACAACCGGTTCTCCCTCACCATGGTTTTGCCATGGACAGGGCTATTTATCAAGATCAGTTTCTGCAGTTTTGTTGGGGCAGCTGTGGTAAGTTACCTGCAGTCGTTACCAGTTGACTACAAAACCCCAACAGCTGCAAGCAGTTAAGAGATGTTGTGGTATGAAGGTCATTCTGCATTTCCTTTGCAGTGCCATGTTCAGGGCTGGGAAGCCTGAGGCCAGCTTCCCTAGAGAAGGAGACCTGGTTGGCCCTTCCCTTTGCTCCAAGGGATTTGTCAGATGTCGTCTAGGATATGTTGGAACCAAGAGCTGTGCTTCAGTCTGCCAGACACAGCAGTGCCACACCCACAAGAGTCTCTGCCTGTGTAAAGCACAAAACACACCTAACAGCAATTTTTCAATTGGTAATATTTCTCAGTTACCAATGTCAGGTAACTGAGACTGTTCAAATTGATTCAGTCTTGGCTGTGTGGAACTAGAACCTCTATTTAATAGCATAGGTGGGAGATGAGATGTAAATGGCCCTTGAACGTTGCAGTTCAGATGACAAATCATAAGGTCTTCTCACTGGCCTAATCAAAGAATAAAAGATTTTAGGCTGATGTGGGGAGAGTAGTATTACTGAGTAAATCTGTTTCCCCACCTATCCTGCCATGATCATCTGACATAAATGCTGTGAAAGAGAGCAGTGATAAAATACTCTGAGCACCTGGAGAGCCTTGTGGGACTTCATACAGGGAAATGTTCACACAGGTGAAACTTCTTCACAGCATCAAGCAAATTTTAACTAGGAAGAAGCAGAAATTGCAGTTTACTATGGGTTGGCTTTCTGGCACTTGTTTAAAAATGGAAGGCTGCAGAGTAGCAGATGTAAAAGAATGTGTAGCTTTAACAGTGAAGCCTAATTGTTACCTGGAGACAAACAACAGTGGAGCATTTGAAAATTTGGGTCAGCTTGTGAGGCACTGCGTTTTTCATGACTGTCCTGACAAGGCTTCGGAAGTGGGTTGCTTAATTTTGTGCTCAGCTTGTCACTTGCCATGATAAATATGTCCTGTCCTGCGTTTGTGACTAACTTGTGTGGGCTTAAGAGCTTCTCGCCGGGCTGTGAAACGGTTGATGGCGGGTGCAGTAGGTAACTTCCACCGGATAATGGGTTTTCCCTTTGCCTTTCAGGCCCTGCGTGGGTGACTGTGTTGGCACCGAGTGCCCCGTGTGCCACGTGCCAGCCTGGGTGCAGGACGCACAGATCAACCGGCAGCTGGATAACATGATCCAGCTCTGCAGCAAGCTGCGGCAGCTCCTGGGCGCCGGCGCCTCAGGTGAGACTCACCCGGCTCCCTGCTGGCTGCAGAGTCCAGGCCACCCCGTTTCGTTTCACAGGGAATGAGCAGTGCGGCCCTGCTTAAAATTCCGAGAGGCTGTTCCAAATCGTGTTTGGAAAATGGGATTTGAAGAGAACTGTCTGTATGGATTGCTCGTTCTTTGAATCTGTTTTACTAAGAAATCCGCGTGAGAGGGTTAGTCCGTAATTCATTGGAATCAGTTTTCCAAAATTAGATGGAAAGTGGGAGAGATTGCTGAGTCACGTGGCACAAAGCAGGGGCACAGGTTGTCATATCTTATGGGAGCCCCAGTGTGTAAAGTTCTGCGTTGTGTTAGGGGGGCCCTATTAAAGAATTAGTGCAAATCTTCTCCTGCCTCTGGGTTTCTGTGCACTGACTCGTGCCTGCTGTCCCAGTAATTTTCAGTTCAGGGATTTTGCACATGGGCAAAATGATCTGTGTCCTTTACCTAAAAAGGGGAAAGAAGCAAGTCTTAACTCATTTGTTTTCTAGTCCCTAACAAGCAGCTAATCTGCTGGAGTGAAGTTTTGTCATTAATGGCTGTGCTAGGAGATTGCAGAGAACATACTCTGGGAATTAATCTGTCAAATTTTAGGTTCTTTGTCAAAGTAGGAAAAACTGTAGTGAAATAAATGCAGGTGGTTGTGTGTTTCTTCTGCAAGCTCAGAGAGGAGCATTTGTGAAATACCAAGTTTTAGAAAACATTCATTTAGTTGTCAGATACAGAATAGGTAATTCTTCCTTCATTGTTGCTTCCTAATATGTTTGTCTAAGTTAAAGATTCTTTTTCTATGTCTGATCCCATCAGCACCTTCATTCATTTATGGAATATCTCTTTATTGACACCAAAATGGATTTTAAGTGACGAGGCTTGAAGCCTGTGTCCAAGTGTAAAGGAATACATTTTATATAGGTATAAAATGCTATGGTGATTAAATCTTCTGGAGCATAGAAAACAGATGATGGCTTAAATAGGATTTCAGGGAAACATTTTAAGTGATGAAGGCTTTTAAAAGCACACTCGGAAGAGAATCATTCTGAGAGGAACTGTTTGTGATGCTATAAATAAAGCATTTAAAATACAACATGGTGGCATTATTGGTACTGTTTGTATGTTTTGGAGAACTCTTAGAGATGGATTAACTCTTAAAAATTGGTCTGATGTTTAACTGTACTAAAAATTGAATAGTACATTTAATCCCATAGATCTTCTAAAATGAAGTGTGTGTGGTGTGGCTAGGCCACAGAACTAAATGAGGTTCTTTTTATCATCCCTTGTTCTGACTTAAAAGTAGACACAAAATAGAAGTTTACAAGAGTGTTTTATATGAGATGATGTGGGAGATGCCTTTCTGTCACTTGTAATCTTTGCAGCGTGCTGAGGATTAGCACAGTGGCCTTTTGGATGTGTGATACTGAGGTTAGGAGAGAATCCTCCCGAGCTGGTTCACTGTCAGGAATAGCTTGAATTCATAAGTAAATGAGCACACCTCTAAGAACAGCCACTTATATGTTGGGGGAAAAAAAATATATATGGTT
Organism: Hypocryptadius cinnamomeus; assembly: GCA_013400635.1. Taxonomy (NCBI): domain Eukaryota; kingdom Metazoa; phylum Chordata; class Aves; order Passeriformes; family Zosteropidae; genus Hypocryptadius; species Hypocryptadius cinnamomeus. The sequence goes on along the minus strand of VYZP01070194.1, from coordinate 21,315 downwards.
GAAAATCACAGGATATTGTAGCTTTAGAGATTTTGAGAGCAAATGCTTCAGGATGTTTTGTCCTCATCTCCTGCAAATCCCTCACCTCCCATAGATGTCTGGATACATTAAGTTCTGCCTTGAACTTAATGTATCCAAAGAGAAATATGTTTGAGTTTGGAGAATCATGGGTTCTCTTCTCTTGTTAAGGACTTGCTTTCATGTTCTTACAGCACTGTACTTCTGTCAACAATATTTTCTTTTGTGTTAGAAGGTCAGAAATTGTACTTTATGTTTCAGTAAAGGAAATAGACTGAAAAATCAATCTTTCAGTGCAGGAAAGGAAGAGAAGCAGTTGAAAAAAAAGACTATTTCCTTATATTTGTTTTATGTCACTTTTGCATATTTGCTGTGTATGCCTTGTTTTGAGACAGTTGTGAGATCCTTGTTGACACTGAAATTTCTAAGTGCATCCTGCTAGTAATTTTTTCCATCTCTGACAGAGCTAGTGCACACAGTAAGTTGTGTGTTTCTTTTAAAAAACCCCATGGAACTGCTGTGACTGAAAAGGATAGGGTTAAGCTCGCAATGAATATTTCAAATACAAAAATCCCTGTACCCTGAGGTTCCACAGTAGACATGAGAGGGATCTCACTTTGTATTCCATTGGGATAAAAATAGCTTCTGCCAAACAGCATGTGCATTGTAAGGAGCAGCAGCAAATAGTTCAGGAAAGACTGCACAAAACAGCTAATATTCCCTTTCAAATTAGAGGGAAACACAGCAAATGGCACTCCTGGCGTGGCTGAAGATGAATTGACAAACAAATCTGAAACTGGCTGGAAAATGCAAATTATAGGTGGGAAATTCAAGCTATAGGTAGAAAATGCTGAGCCCCCAAATCAGTTCTCTTGTTGGAGGTTTTCTGTGCTTAGTCCATGGTAAGATGAGGAGAGGTGCCTGATTTTTCAGCTGCCTTGTGCTGTACCTTCCTAAGGGTAAAGGGAAGCTGCCTGACAGGCACCACAGGTAGGATGCCTGCACTCAGACTCCTCAGCTCTAGTGTTGCAGTGTCCAAGACATCTCGGGAACTGACATGGGTGGGGTGAGTGGGTAATTCCTGAGGACTTGTGGAATCATGGGCATAGTGTACATAAAACGCTAGATTTGTTGATTTACAGTGATGATTTTGAAAGAGAAGTTCTAAATACTTTTCTGTGTAATCTTCTTTAAAAAGAAGGGATTGTTTTAAATTTTCAGAACCATCACCAAGCACTTATAGTTGATTTTACCTTATTCTTTGTAGCAATCTGCTTCACTCTTACACATCAAACAGAAAGCCTTCCCCCCTCTTCTCATGCAGAGCAACCTTGCAGGAGTTGCTCCAAGCTGGTGCTGATGCTGGTGGACAGTGAAATCAGTCAGCCTTTACAGTATCATGACTCTGTTTCACGTTTACTGGATGTGGGACTCCTGTTGTAACAGATTACATTGCATTTCATGGCTGCTGTGACATTTTTCATAACATCTAAAGATTAAGTTTTCAATAGCTGGAATTTCTCCCTTTCCCCTTCGGTGTTGAATACTTTACTTGCAAAATAATCATTCTTCAGTGAAGGCACTAATGTTGCACAGATGGTACCAAAGCTCTTCCCTTTGATTTTTAATAAGGGACTAGTTTGTCAAAGAGATTTCTCAACTTCTCTTCTGAAACCCGTAATAGAGAATAATTTGAAAGGCACACAATGTGCATCATTATATTCCTTTGATGCAGATTAATGATAGCAAAACCACATTTTCTAATTGCTCCTTTTTTTCCCCTGCACTAGCCTGCTATTGCACTACAGCAGAACTTGGAGATGGAGCTCTAGTTGCAAGGCACTGACCATCTCCTGGTATTTTTGTGTACTCTCAACCCTTTTAACACTTAAGAAATCCAACTCTATTAAATGTCAGCATTGAGAAACTTGAGCTTATTATGTGCAAATAACTCTAATTTAGAAAGAATTCAGTTACTACATTGTGTATTTGATTGTTACGTTTAATTGGTAATAGAGACTAAATTTACTGCATTTATTATAGGCTGATTGTAATGCTGTTATTGTGGATGCTCTTTATGCTCTTGCAGATGCTTAAAATCTAGAATTACTAAGGAATGCTCTACTGATTTACCTTGTCTAAATGCCTCTCTGAAAATTTTTGTGAGGACACTTGTGTATTACAAAGACAATTAAATCAAAATCATAATAGTAATTTTTTGATCCTGTTGAGATCCAAGCTCTGGCTTCAAACTCAGAGACAGCAGAGAATTCATTGGGATTGATTTTATTGTGAGCAATTTTCTCTGAAGGTACTTTAACTGAATGAACTTAGCCACCAGATAATACCCTCTTTATATAAATTAACATTTACTTATTAAATCATAAGAACTTCCTTTCAGCTTCTTGGCTCTGGATCTCCCCTCTTTATTTCTCTCTCTCACAGCTCTGGGTCCATCAAAAGATTCGATTTTCAGGGAAGGTAGATTGGCCATTTGTCCGAGTTGCTTGGGCTCCCTACCTTGTACACTTTGGAAATGGAGGAAGGGGTAGCAGAAAATGCAGTTTCCTCCCCTGGGTGTGCAGGGCTGGCCTGTGGATGGGGTGAGTCTCTTTGTCAGGATATGGACATCTTTGAATCATGTCCCATGAGTGCCTCCCTGTTCTAGAGCATGCAACATACTCTATTACACCTCAAGTTGTTGCAGGTGAGGAAGAACGCTCCTTGGGAAGTATTTATTTAGCATATTATATTTTCAGCAGGTTTTTAATAACCTGCCTAGTAAGTCCTTGCTGAGCAACCAGCAATGAACAGATCAGTTCAGGAAGCCTTGTGGTGGATTTTTCACAGGCTTTCCTGCTGCCAGAAGTGGTACATCCAGTGTAAATGCTTCATTGTGTTCTGCTGCTTTAGATCATACTTCTGAAGGACAGTGCCTTTGATTGAATTTGTCACTTGGACTTTAAAGTCTTGCTGTGCTATACGCATCAAAAAGAATTCTGGCCATCACAAAATTGTTGCACAAATTATTTCTGCAAGCCGATTTTATTCTTATGACTGATACTTTTAGCAAGGTAAATATTTTACAAGGAGATCTGCTAGTTTGTGTAAACACTGAAGGCAAGATGAGTAAATAGTAACTTGTGTTTTATATTTTGCATCTGTTTGCAATCAAGCTCTTCCTTTTTTTAGATGTTATTGTCAGAATGAGATTGGATGTGTTCTCAAGGCTAGCTAGTTCTGAGATTTCAGTCTCAATTTCAGTGCTTTTTTTCTTGTTTGCACCAAGCCCAGCCTTAGAGGGAAACCAAATAGCTGCAGTTCTGTACTTGATGATTATCTATAGCTGCCTAAATGATTGATTAACTAGCCTCAAGCTGTATTCTTAATGACACTTTGGGTCTGATGGCTTACATATTCCTCTAGCTGAATCTAACATGTAACAGGACTTAATTTGAGGGGTAAGTAGGGTAATTGAAATCACGATTAAGGAAACATTTAACTTTGCAATATTGCTTTCAAATCCAACTGTGAGTGTCTGTTTTAGTGTTGAATTACTAGCTGTACAGTTCTCTTTTAAGTGGAGCTTCCAAGGCACTTTTTTGTGACTAAGGGTTTGGAACCAGTGTGTTTGCTGCTATGAGTTTATCCCAGCTTGCTCTGAAAAACGGGCTGCAGTTACTAACAGCAAAAATAGAAGAGAAGGTGTGGAGATAATGAATTAGCTGTAGAAACTTAATGCACTGAAGTGAAAGTGATAGATTGTTGCAGTGAGTGTCTGTCATTTTAATAATTCACACTTTATATTGTTTATTTCAAGAATGCTTAAAACCCTCCCCTCCCTTCTAATCTTGGTCTTAGTGCTGCTTCCAAAAAAAACCCCCAAACAAAATTCATATTGGTTTTGTGTTTGATTGTTACAAATCACCAGGACTTTTGTGAGTGGTAGTCCCTGAGGTTTGAGGCAACAGGAAGAATGAGTTGTGCATTTACTTTGGAGGACTTGTCCAAATAACCTAAAATAACGCCAGTTCAGAATGAAGGAATGGGTAAAAAAATCTGCTATGGTTCTTTTGTGTCAAAAAAACCCTGTCAAATTAAATGAGTGTCTACTTTGAGGTCACTTTATACTCCTTAATTTATTCTTAAGCCATTGAAGACAGTGTTTATGTCCTCAGTCCTTGTTCTCAACTGTTATTTCATGTGCTGGGAGTACAGGATATTCCTGCATCATCCTGGTCATTGATTTGTAATGTGCTGTATGGTGTGATTTACACAATTGCTCCACTGCATATTTTTAAAGAAATGTTTGAGATCATCAAAATGCTTAGCTTCCTGGAAAGGGTAAAGGATCAAATGGCAGGACACAATTGCTTACAGATTTTCTATATATATTCCTCTGGTTTATCTGCTGTGTCTGTGGAATCAGTCAAAATTTCTCAGGAATGTTTGACATTTTTATAAGGATATTGTTTTTGCTTGCTTACAGCTTTTTTTCCTTTCCATCTTCAGATGAACTCTGTAATATCTCTTTAGAAAATTGTCTCTGTGTCTTATGTGTATGCACATGCCTCTTTGTTAAACCTATTTCCAAGGAAAACTCAGTGAGAAAACCAATTTCTGTCCTTTTCTGACCTGGTCAGAACTCTGCTGTGTGGTGAACCCAGACTGCTGAAGGAATTTCTCTGCCAGGCTGCTCACTTGCCTGATGGATAGCTGTCGCTGCACTGGGATCTCTGAGCTCCAGAGTGGCATGTGGCCTGGCCAGGGCTTTTAAAGTCAGTATGTGTGTCTTCTCAGAAGGGTGACCTGGCCAGGGCTTTTAAAGTCAGTATGTGTGTCTTCTCAGAAGGGTGACCTTGCCAGGGCTTTTAAAGTCACTATATGTGCCTTCTGAGAAGAAGTGAAGGCACTCATGAATTGTATTTAGTAACACTTCATCAGTTCTTGTAGTTGTTGTTATGATCTCTTTTTGCTTTGTGAGGTTCTGAAGAGCACTCCATAATTATTTTTATCCTTTCCTCATGCACTTAGATTCAGCAGAGGATGTATCATCCACACCAACTGACTCAGAGTTGGAAAAAAAGAGCAAGAAGGAACAGATAAAAATGTGGTTCAGCCCAAGAAGCAGGAAGATTCGATGTGTTGTGAACAGGAGTCAGGCTGGCACTAAAAGCAATGACCTTGGTCAAGACACATCTTCAGTTTATGATTTCTTTCCATCCCCTCCTCACGAAAAGCCCTCTAAGCCAACAAAAAGACCAAGTCAGAGACAGATTAAGAAGATGAAGAAGAAACATCTAGCAGACATTAACAAAGAGTGGAGCTTAGAGAAACCTGAGCAGAAGAAAGCTGAGAAGACTCCCAAGGAAAAGTGTGTGACCATCTGCAGTCAACCAGTAGTGCTGTGCACTCTGGAACCAGAGAGTCCTGATGAAAGACCTCAGCAGGAGTCTGCAAAGGAAGCTGACTCCAGCAATAATGTAGAAGATATGGAAGTTCTAGCACAGGTAGAATCCCCAGAGAAGAAAGGTAACAGTGAGGTTGTGTGCTCTGCACGAGAGAGCAAGGAAAAAAATTGTGCTGCAGAGGCATTGCTGTCAATAGCAAATGAAGGTATGCCTTTGAAACGTGGAAGGGAGCAATCCAGACTTCAGGGTTCTCCTCAGTCTAAAAGAGCAAGGAGAAGTGAGAGGGGCATTCCTGGGGAGTCAGGCAGGCAGGCTGATGGCTTAGAGGAGTCACTGCAGGGCTCCCCCATCTCCCCAGCCACTGAACACACACCAGTCCAGATTTCTTCCTCTGCATCCAAACTCACTGACACTGGAATGAAGACAAGAAGATCTGCAGCCCTTCAAGCAATTAACAGTCCTTCACTTTCAGAATCTCCCTCTACCCCATCCACTTCCAAGACTTGCAGTCAACTAGCAACACCACTCAGTCCTTCTGTGTTGAAATCCCCTGGTGTCAACACAATTGCCAGAAGAAATTACAAGGGAGAGACTTTGCTCCATGTTGCTTCCATCAAGGTAGGACCATCACCTTCTAGTCCAGCTTTAAGCAGAGGTTTAAAAAGACAATGTTGTTTTAAAAATATTCTGGAAACCAGTTACTTCAGAACATCTTATTTTGGGGAGGGAAATCTCATTTTGTGATCTTTTTTTTCCTCTGTGTTTATTGGGAAGTTTCCAACCTGATTCTCTGATTTCATAAAGAAATGACTGTTTGAATGATCAAAGATGCTTGTACTTGGAAACTCAAAGCATTACCGTGTCAGTTATACCTGTGAGTTCTAGGAAGTGATAAGCATTTAAATGTTTTGGCCTTGTGTGCCAGAAAGCTGTCTCTGATTTGTCACAAGGAGTTTAGGAAGTATTTCAGATCTCACTGAGTGACCTTGATCAGTTCAGTCTGAGCTGGTAACTCAGCCAGGACAAGATCTGAGTTATGTACATGGAGATAACTCTGTGAAACGTTGGTTAACGTTATGTAAGTGTTGAGATCCACCACCTGATGCAAGTGTTGGCTCAGGGGGAATGAGGTGCTGCACCCTGTGACTCCCATGCTGAGCCCTATGCTCTGGAGGGGAGAGACAGAGTTGGGGTGTTCTTGTAAGGCCAATATTATGCTTGGAATGACAGCTGTCACTCATTATGCTGTTAATATCTTAACCAGTTCCTGCTGTGGTGGAACTTAATGGCTTTGCTCTTTGCAGGGGCTGTCCTTGCCCATTACTTTGTAGGAGCTGGGTAAAACATGTCCCACTCATCAGATGCACTCATGGCAACTCCCTTCTGAGAGGTCATTTCGAAGAGTTTGTAGTCTGGCAATTTAAATGTACTTTGTGCTAAATCATATAATACAAATGCTGTGTGGTTAATAAACTGCATATAGTGGAAGAATTGATTCCTCTATAAGCACCTGACATTTGTACAGCACTTCTGTCTGGTGAGACAGAGGCTGTTCTTGATAAATAACTCTGTCCTCTTTCAAAGGCATTCTAATAAGCCACTCCTGCTGCATGAGACCCTTTTAAATGGAAGTGTCAGCTGAGCTGAGTCGAGTTCAATTCTTGTATTTGATGTCATTAATATGGAATTAGGGGGGAGAAAATGAAATGTTGTCTTCACAGGACTCAAGAGCTTTGAAGGAGAAATCTCTTGTTACCTCTTGTCATAAGTCCTGCATATTCCTCTTCATTAAAACACTGTTTACAAATTACCCTTCCATGATTTTCTGGGAATTTGTAACGAATGCAGTCATGACTGACTGGTTCTGAAAAAAAATGGATCTGCCCTGACAAGTTTTCACACAGGTATGGTTTCCAGCAATATGCCTGATGCTTCTTTGGAACACAGGTATTTCATCTAAGGAAACAGCATCCCTGCAGCTTGTTGAGGCTTGGAGTATTGGCATATTGGTGATATGCCAATAAGGTTTCATTGTAAAGCATTTTGACGATAAATGAAAAATTAAGCAGTTCATGTTGTAGACAAAAAGGATGATAAACATGTTTATCATGATTATTGAAGTTCAGTGGTGTTGCTGGCACTCCTTACTGGTGTTGGTACAGCCAAAAAAAAAGCTGACTTCCAGCTGGAGTGTGGGCAGTGGGATGGGCTTTTTCAGTCCCGTGTGTGAGTTTCTTTCACTGTTGTCTTTTGATGTTTATAATTTTTGAGCTAAAGTGGGAAATGGCTTCTATTCCTCATTAGTTCTGCTGTGGTTTTTATCCAGCAGCTCCATACTCATTGAGGTGCTCATTAGCAAAGGCTTGTGTAGCTAGGTAGGGCTTCTGGGTGATCCCAAAGTTTGCTTTGAAAAGGAACTAAAATAATCCGAGGAAAGTGATCCCTTGGTTATGATCTTGTAACTTGCAGGAGCCCTGTATGAACTGATAAAAGTATTTTGTCAAACTGGTCTTGAAAACACTAGGCTTTATCCTCTTTGTGTATTTCCAGTGTGGGGTTTAGATTTGTTGGTTTGGGTTTGGTTGGTGTTTTTTTTCCTTCAAATTAGTTGTGGTTTTATTTATTTATTTTTTTTTTTCCTGAAAGAAGTATTTCTCTCACTGTTCAGTTTTATGGGCATTTTTTTTTTGTTTTCACAGCCAGTAATGTTTTTCCATGTGTGTAAAGGGAAACTTTACAGACTTGTAGCTGCCACCCTCCCCAAAAGTAAAATGAAGCCTAATTCTCTGGGACTTCATTAGTTATAAAAACAAATCTGTATTATTTTCATTAGCTGTTGGGGTCTAATACCCAGAAGTTAATTAAAGTTAATTGAATTATCCCTTTTTTTTTCTTATTTAAAAGATATCATAAACAAGGTTAGCAAGCATGAAAACAAAAAATGTTATACTGTTTATAATGGTTCTGAAGGATTGTCCCCATTTACTACTACTACTACTACTAGTTATTATTTCACTGGAATCAAAATGGTTCTCAAGGTTCTAGTGTGGATGAACTTAATGTTGAGTTAAACTAATAAATGAAAATAAATGTGACTCTTCCTGTAGCAAACAGCAGTCACGTTTATCTTCATAGTCATTAAAGGGGAAAATCCCAATTAGTTAAAATGCAAAATGTGACCTATTCAACTCTGAATATTCTAAACTAATGGGAAATTGCCCCATCAACGGCCCTTCCACATGGGAATATTTTTACAGTAAGAGAACAAATTGTTCCCAGGACCAGCTCTTCCATGGCAATTAAATCACAGCCCAGCACCACTTAACGAGCTTGTGCAGAGTCCTAAATCTGCTGTGGAGAGAGGAACCCCCCATGCCTTGGCACTGCATTTCAGGGCTGGGTGGTGCCTGTGCTTCTCCTGCTTTGCTAAGGGAAGGGATGGGGCAAATTGTGCCACTATGGATTCCAGGGAGAGGGACAAGGGTAACAGGGGACCTTGGCAGCAGCCACACTGTTAGAAGGACTGGATGGGAAATAGCTGGGAGAAGGTGGTGCCCTTCAAGTTAGAAGGAATTAAGTTGTCCCTCCTCTGAGGAAAGAAGGATTTGCCTCTATGCAGGTTATCTGCTGAGTTTGAAGAGAGGGGTGGTGTATTTGGACCAGTTTTGGTTGCCTCCTGTTCCAGGGACCCTTTAGTTTTGCCAGCTCATGATGGCTTTCCCTCCTTGCACTCTCAGGAGGGCTCACAGAAAGGCTTCACCCATGGCTGGCCTGATGTGCTGGACTCTTCATGGTCATTATAATTAACACAGTAAAATAACTGAGATAATTCCTTCTGAGCCTGTGAGAGTGCTCCTTTTATTGCTTTGTTACCAGCTAATGGTACATCAGGAAGGAGAGCAGAGAAGATGGTGTGGTTTTGTGAGCATGTGATGGCAAACATCAGCATGGCTTTTAAATCTTGTTTTCAGCTGTGCACTTCCTGGCTTTTGGTACTGGATCTGCGTGTGTCATGGCTGAGAGATGGGTCACAGAAGAACATCTCCCCTCCTGGAGAGAGGAGGTCAAGGAAAATATGAAATAGTTCGATGGTTTCAAATGCAGGACTTGAGAATATGGAAACTGGCCCTGAGTCAAAGCAATCCATCTTCCCAAGTGCTGATTTGGAAGCCTGGAAGCAAATTATCATTTTTTTTTCAATAATCCTTGGTTGTTGCTTGTCTTGTTTCTGAGGCTGTGTAACTTCTTGCATGTTTTCTCTTTATTAAGGTTAAGCATAGCTTCTTGTATGTTTGTTATTAGGGAACGGTCTACTGTGTAGGGAATTCATTTGGAGGATTTTGAGGTGAGAAACTTGCAGGATCCTGGAAAGAGCTCACAGTTCATATAAGCTCTTTAATGCATATTTGTCCTCCTTGACCATTTATGAGTTATAGATAATCTAGTTCCCCCACAGCTTAAACAAGCAAATGGCATTGTGTTTGAAAGGAGGTCTTTTTGGTTCATTTGTTTGACCTAAAGATTGAAGTTGCTTAGTTAAATTTATAAATAAAAGAAGAAATATTTCGTTGAAGGATTACAGCTTTTTAGCTTCATCTTCATATACTGTCCTAATTCGTTGGATCTCACTCATTAACTGGTAGGATATGTTGTCTGGTAGAATAAGTTTTCATTTATTTAGTAATTTGACTTTTTTGGTGAAAAATACCTTGATTAATGGAAGTTGTAAAGGGCAAAATGAAAAAAAAAACAACCCTGTAAAATAGGACTAAAAGGACACTTGCAGTTCTTAACCATATGTATTAGATTCAGGACTGGAGGGAAAAGGAAAACAACCCTCCAACAACCTCGTGTAAGCCAAGTGGAGATGGTTTGCTGGTCTTAGGCCAGCCGTGGCTGCAGGAACTAAATTCTTCTTGGGAGGAGGAAGTGCTAAAGCCCTGTGAATGCTCCTCTGTCTCATCTACTGCCGGCTCCAGCTCTGCCAACAGATGGCCCCAGTGCCTTTCCTGCTTCTCCGCTTTCCCCAGCCCCGGGAGCTGCGGTGCCGAGGAGGAGCAAACCCGTGCCTTTACTGCCTTGTCACTACAGCTGAGCTTTGTTATGAGCGTGAAATGGCCTGAGCTTTGTTTGTTCCGAATGGATAATTCTGCATTCTGCAGTAGCTCCTGCCTTTTCAAGAGCTGGATGTAATCCTTCATTGATAATTAGATTTCAAAATAAACACTTGCCTGTGAATTCTTAATGGTAGGAGCATTTTTCTACCTGGTGTTTGTCTTGTTCTCCTTTTCTGAACAAGAAGTGTCTCCACTTAAGGTTTCCCCTCTGTTGCTGCAGACTGCTAAGAGGGTCTCTCCTTGTGTCCCCTGGTTATGGCTTCGTGGTGCAGACTGGTGATTTTCCTGCTGCATCAAATATACTCAAGGAACTAAACGTGCCAAATTAATTGCAGCATTAGTCAAAGCACATCTTTATGCAGCATGTTGGAATTAGTCATTCTATACTAATGGGTGTAGTTTCTTCCACTATCTTTTGGAGGGAAGATATGGAATTGACATATTTGTGTCTGGGATTTGCACCTCTCTGCTCCTTACTCTTGTTTAAGAGTTTAGCACAGCATTTATTAGCTTATAAATGTTAGTAATTCCATCAACTTTGATAGAAGTGGCCAATGTAAAAAATAACTAAGCCACTTTTTTTTTTAATTCTTGGATCACAGTTATTTGGCTTGACTTGTCATCTAAACCTGGTATCAGCCTCTGGAAGATCCAGGCAAATGTCAGAGGCACCTGTGGTTGGATTTGATGATCTTATAGGTCTTTTCCAACCAAAATGATTCTGTGATTGTGGTCCTGCTTGCAGGAGGGACTTGATAACGTGTCTATTAATGATCTGCCACTTGAAATTTAGTCTCTTCTGCCTTTTTAGCTAAATGTTCACCTTATGGTGGCTGACTGAAGAGCCTCTGAGGACACAAAAGGCACATTCTCCTGGCTGTGTTTTGTTAACATCTCTCTTGTAATCCTGATTGGCAGCCCCCATCCAGTCACTGCACAGCTCATGACAGCTTTCCCTCCTTGCTGTCACTCTCAGTGCTCAGTGCTGGTTGTAGGGAGCAGGTTGCATTTACAGATGACATGATGACAATATTTATCTTCTCTAAGCAGCAAAACACCAATTTTCTAATTTTGACGTGGGCCTGGATTTAAGTTAGGGGAAGTTGTCACTCCTGGTGTCCACACCAGCAACATTTCCTTTGATGAAACCGCAACAATGTTTTACAAATCAACGCTCACATAACTGATCTGAAAAGCTGTGATAGTATCTGATGCCCACACAAATTATTAGCTGTGCTTCCTGCTTTAAAGCAGCACTCCTGAAATGTCAAACCCTTTGCAGTACATGTTTGCAAACCGAACTTTAAATGATAAGCTCAGCTCTCGCTCATTATAGATAATTGTGTGTTCTCTCTGTCGGGGAAGGATCCTAATGCTGAGCGCTGTCTTGGCTGCCTCTGAAAAACTCCTCAGGTTTGATGTATGTCTGCTACCTTGCAACCATAAAGAATGTGCTGCTGCTAGAATCCTTTAGTTGCTTTGAAAGGTAACATTTTGCTGGGACATCCAGACTGTGAATATTACGCATGAAATTTATCTCTGATGTGTTAATTTGCTTGATGGTTGTAAAGCCAGTGTGTCTTAGCATTTATTTTGGTGAATTTTGAGTTTACAGTTGTTGCTTGCTGGATTTATTTTTGCACAGCAGTCTGACTTAATATTTTTTCTAACTTAAAGAGTAAAGATTAAAGCTGTTTTGTTTTTTCAAAGAGTTTCTTGGTAGCAAAATCGGATTAAGTTTGTTTTTATTGTATTTAAAGCTTAATACAATATTCTCTCACCTTTTCCAAGGCTTGCTGTGACTGGCACCTTGAAATTCCTTGACTTTCCGCTACTTAAAGGCATTAAACTTGGTATATATCATGGATTAACTTTCTGTCTTCCAGATCTTTTTTTATATTGTGGATTTGACCTTGGCAAGAGCTACATACCAGTTTGTATATTAATAGTCTCTTCATTTGGGATCTCAGTACCCTGGTCTAGGCAAAGTGTCAGCAGTTGTCTTGAAATACTTTGTTTTGCCTAAAATAATAGGAATTGAGGCCTGCAATGCAGAGATCTCCTTGCCTCAGCTTCTACAGGCACCTTCTCCTTACCTATTTATAGCTGCATCTGGATATGCTCCAATTTATTACCAACTTTGCTTTTCAGGGTGTCAAAACCTCTGATTCACAAATTCTGCCCTTTTGCTTCCTTTGCCTCATCTCTATCCAGCCTCTTTTCCTTAGGCTCTGCATCAATTTCCACCCTTTCCATACCTCCTTGCTTACAGCGAAAGCTGAATATAGCATTTTTCCAAAAAGCAAATTAAAATTGTTTTGGTAGATAACTGTCAGAGAAAGTGTCAGTGAGATTCAACATAAAGGAGTAATTGCAGTGTTAAATAAAACTCTTTTCTTTTCGTGGAAAACCAATTTCTAGAAGCTTGTCAGGCTTATTAATTTATTTCACCTGTGTTTTCAGACAGTTACTTAAATTAACTTGAAAAAAATCCAGTCTGAAGAAGGAGGAAATTCTCAATAAACGTCCCTGACTTTAATCCTTGCAGTTTGACTGTAGTGGACATACTGCAATTAGCACAGGCTTTTCCATTAATTTTGAATTAACTCTGTTACATGCATAGTTTTTATCTAGAAATATGTATTTGTGTAAAATGTGTGGGTGGTTCTAAATGAACAGCAATGATTAACTGTGGTCTCCAGGTCAGCTGAGCTTTTGTTATCCTGACGATATCTACATGGAAGGCTTACATCATTATATTTTTGTTGCAGCTAAGTTTGTAATTGGACATCTCTCAAATTTGTGTTGGTATGTATGTCTTTTCTTCATTACCTTTTCATAACTCTGTTTTTTCCCTGTGCAGGGTGACTTAGCAGCCGTGGAGCAGCTGCTGAAAAATGGGGCAGATCCCAATGTCAGAGATAATGCTGGCTGGACACCACTGGTGAGTGTTGAAGGCTTCTTTCTGTCATCTGTCTTCTAATCAGATTTCACTTCATCCCTCCATTCCTCTCTGATATTTTAGTTCCCTTCACACACATTTAGGTGACAAAGAATTATGCAGAGTGAAGAAGTGATGATAAACAAGGTTAAAAGAATTCATCAGCCACCACTGACCTGCCCAGGTGTCATTCTCCTTTGCTGGGGTGTAGGGCAGACCACAAAATTGATCAGCCTGTGCAAATGCAGAAAATACATCTAGGATAACTTGAAAATTATCAATTCAAAACAATGTTTGTATTGAATGAGTTCCTAATGTCCTTAGTGGTTTGGAAATATATCAAGCAGTGGAGTGAAAAAATTGCTCGATTGAATTACAGAAAATAAACAACAGGTTCTTTTCCACCATGACTTCTTCCTCTCCTGCAGGATACTCCTGATAGCCTGTGATCTGGAGGGTTTTGTTCCCTGTGGTCTAATTTGCATACAGTTGGCCTTTGTTCAGTTTTTCTTGGGGCTTTTTTTGTCAGTGCTGGGTTCCCAGGTAAATTCCTGCCAGGAATGTAATGCAGCACCCTTGCATCGTCTCCCCCGGCCACCTTCGGAGCGCTGCCATGACAGGAGTCCTCCTGTGAGTTCTCCTTCACCTGAGTTCCCCCCTGTGGCTTTTCCCCCGCAGCACGAGGCGTGCAACCACGGGCACAGGGAGGTGGTGGAGCTGCTGCTGCAGCACCGGGCGCTGGTGAACACCGCGGGCTACCAGAACGACTCTCCGCTGCACGACGCCGCGCGGAACGGGCACGCGGCCATCGCCCAGCTGCTGCTCCGGCACGGAGCCTCCCGCGACGCCGTGTGAGTACCCGTGCGCCGCTGCTGCTGTTAGCCGCGCCTGCACCATCCACAGGGGGTGTTCAGTGAAGCAGAGCTGGTGATAAATGTGCTTTGTGTGAAGTGAGGGGGTGGGTGTTGTATGTGTGCTTACCAGGTGGGTGTTTCCTTTCCTTTTGGTGGTTTTGTGTCCTAAGCTTTCCTGAGGACGCCTGAGTCATAGATAGCTGGAGTACTGGAGAGGAGAGTAACAGCATATGCTCACCCTAATCTTACACTTTCCTGTTGGCATCTTGTTATAGCTGCTGTCAGCTCTAAGATGCTGAGCTAGATGAGTTTTGAACTGCTACAGCTGGTTTTTGTCTCTTTACTTTTACTACACTACTTGCTAGCAGAAGGCATTTTGCTCCAGTCTCTTCTGTTTTCACAAATGACATAGACACAGGCTGAGATTTGGGAATTTTCATTTTTGCCTTTCTGGATCAAAGCACTAATCCTTGGTAAACCTTTTAATTAAAAAAAAAATGAAGTAATATTTTCAGTTGACTCTTCTATACAGTTAAGTCTCCTGAAGATTTTGGCATTTGTATATAGGAGGTATTAAAGAATCTTTCAGTCTATGAATAACCCTGCAGCCTGTTAGCATTCCAGGCACTAATATAATTTTAGGGGTTGTACCATTGTTGTGCCAGGGGCTGTGTGTATAAATTTGAGTCCAGTGTGGGTTGTCAATAGGTGTGTGTGTGCATAGAAACACAACAGGATAAAGTTTCTGTGGCAGCCACATGAAGAAGCATAAACAAGCTCAGCTTAATCACTTCAGCTCTCAATATTCACACTCTTAAAGCTTACAAAATTAAGGTGCTTTGTGGGAAAGCATAGGGTTTTCATAAATTCCTAATCTTGAGTATATTAGTTTAAAAAACAGCAAGACAAAGCCGAAACAAAGCAACAAACTCTCAAGACTTCAGCATGAAAAAGTAAAACAAGGATCAGTTGTTCATCTTCACTTTGTTCTTGAGCAGCAAGGACTTGTGCACCTGGAAAAGCTGACAGCTTCAGAGATTTTCAAGCCACTTGAATATGAGGAGCTGGTTGTGCCACGCTTACCACGTGTTTGTCTGGTGTTTGAAAGCACAGCCTGCAGCTTTGCTGTGAGGTTGTGGCAGGCTTTCAGCTCTGGTGGCTTTGCACAGCCCAGGCTCCAAATGCCAGCCATGGACTCTGCAGGGCTCCTGTTAGCCTTGGTCTCTGCTGCATGTGCTCACACAAACAGAGGTCAAACTGAACCTCTTTCAGCTCATTCTACATGAGCAAACATGACTCTGTTCAAACAGAAGCTTTTTAATCAGGGAAGGGGAGATTTATGTTAACCTTAAGCCCTGCTTTAACTTTTCACTGAGGGTAGATAATGTTCAGTTAAAATCTCTGAGAACAAATGTAACTGCCTTTAATCTTTGTGTGATTTGTCTGGGTGCTGTGGCTCAAATTCAGTCCTGTCGATCCCTCCTGGAATAATTGAGGCTTCCAGATCTTCTGTAGGTTCTGTATCTTTGGCTGAAACGCCACTGTGTGCGTTGCAATTGCACTGATGGTGGAAAGGGGTTGAGGTTTCCCCTCTCCTATTTTTTACAGAGAACATTAGAGCCACAGAGAAACAGATGCACAAGCCAAATGATTAGGCTTGCTGTGCTGGCCCCTTCCAAACACTGTCAAGAATCCACAGAAACAAGAACAGTGTGTCTGAGACTCCTGAGAATGCCTCGTGCCTCCCTTCCCTCCTGTGCCCCAATAGCTTCCAGCAGTGGATGGTGCTGTGATCTTCCCCTGAATCATGACTTTGCAAATCTCACAGGGTGTTTTTGCAGCCACTGCCTCTGCCAGGTGTAGTCCTAATTAAGCAGTGGTTGGATTTGGCTAGGTAAGTGGACTTGAACCTTCTTGCATATAGAAAGTTTAGTTAATTCTTCTTTCCTAGTGGATGCAGGTATCCTTATAATAGAGTCACATCTGACAAGAAGCTTGTTTTTCTTCTGTGACTTTTTTTCCTAGATCTCTGAAACCATCTGACCACAGTTCTGAAAACAGGAGATGAGATCAGGCTGATCACTTAAAATGGTGCAATTATAGTTCATTTCATTATGGCTAGTTATAATTGGTCTCTTTCTACTTAATGCTCACCTTCACGTTATTATTTTAGGTTCTTTACAGTAGAAATTGAAGCAGTGATGAGTAGAGCTTGCATCACAAGGCTTATTTTCTTGAGGAGTGCCTTAACTTGAGAGGTGTGCAGTGTGTGAGCTAAGACTATACCAAACCAATTTTATCAAACGGATAAATTGGTCTAATTTTAGTTCACTTTTTTTTCCTCTTTGGTGTATAAAACCCTTTCTAGTCCTTTTGTAGGCTCTTCAGGCTCACAATGAATTAACTTTCAGCCAAGGGGAGGGCTCTCCTTAATGTGGTGGGATAAAGTGATTCTTCTTTATCTCACAGGAGCGGGGAGGAAAGTTTGATTAGTTCACTGGGGTTACTTAAGTGTTTTACTTTAGCTAAACTAAGTAAAATGTGAACATGACAAATGCATTCAAATGGTACTTGGGACACCATGAAATATATAGCATAAAACCTCACAGGAGTGACTGATGTCTTGCTGCTGTCTTAACAGTAGAATTAACTCAGTTTTGTGTCTTAATGTCCCTTGTGTGTTGAAGAGTTAATCTACTGGAACAAAACCAGAGCTTGCATCCAACAGCCTGCTTAGAGCAGTAGTTTGGAAATTTAGCATGATACTCAGTTGTGCCAGGTGAAATTTATTTTAAAAGTGTGCAGCAATGACTGACAGTAGGTCCAAAGAAAGGGAAGACACACTGGTCTGTGGAGGGATGTAGGATTTATCTGGAAGCAGCTACAGCTGCTTCCTCAGAAGCCTCAGTGGGTGAGGTACAACCCTATCCAGAGAGCTGAGACTTTGCCATTTCAGATTTAGATGTCAGATATTCACAAACCCATCAAGTGGGCACATTCCAAGTGCCTTTCAGGCTGTGTTTTTCTCCTTTCATGTGAGCTTGTAGTGCATTAAGAAATAGCTCTATATAACAGGAAGCAGCCACATATCTTTTGGACCAAGCAAGAGCAGATGAGGGCTTCCTCTTTTGCCAGAAATTAATCCTGGGATTTCCTTATTCCTTGGCAAAATTTCTTTTTAGAAATCTGTGAGATTTAATAGTCATGGCACTTCAGTTGTCCAGAATTTCATTGAAGTTTTCACTGACTGGGAGAGACACAAATAAACTACAAATGAAAAATATTATATGAACCAGTGGACCTATTAATTGTCCTGCTGGTCCTGTTAATTTTTTTACGTTAATCTCCTACACATAACTAATTTTTATTTTTATGGCCTTTTTCAACATGCTTGAATTCTTTTTTCTTTGCTTCACAGCAAGCCAAGTGATTTGAAAAATTAGATCTGTGCATTTGCAATTTCACAGTACTTCCTAAATGCTTTCACTCAAATGGGCTGTCTTTCCAGTTCTTCATGCACAGTAAGCTTAGCATTAGCAGAAACTGTCATCTTGCTCTGGTTTTTTAGGTGTAGTGGTTGTGAGTCTGACTCTGAACAAACCTGTGGGAATGCTAAGGGGAAGACCATGGTCCTCAATTATGAATGGCACAGGGACAAAAATTATTATAACCTGCAGTTATTCCAGGAGGCATTAGACTCATGGCACTGGTATCATTTTGTCTCCTTATTCTGAGTCAGCATAGTGCAGGTCTTTGCTGCCTAAGTGCAAGACAGTGTGTTGAACTTCCTGCTAGCAGCAGGCTAATTGAAATCCTGGCTCTGTTTGGATATCTCAGATGGTCTTTCTGGCTACACAGATGAGGTTTTCATCCCTCTGTCAGGTTCAGGAAAGGTTTCTACTTAGCACATTCTCAAAGTCCAGGTGCTGCCTGGAGAGCCCTGAACCAGTCAGATTTCCACGTGGGAGTTAGTGGGTAGTGCACTGAGACCTGGCTGCAGGATTTCCATTCACTGCTGAACTCTTCTGTGGGGCTGGGGCAAAATTTGGTTTGTGGAGCATCTTAAAAGTCCTGATTACAAAGAATTGCAAAGTATTATGTCATTTCATGGAAAGTCATACTCAGATTTGGTGGAGTTGCTCCTCACTGGGCTCCTCTTTGTTCTCAGCACAGCCATCCTGCTCTTGGATTGGATTTGTTCCCATTGTAACAGCCCCCTACTGATTATTCAGTACCCTGATGACTGGCTAATAGGAGGCTGCTTGCACCCCAGGGTACATCTGACACTGGGATATTAAAAAAAAAATTTCCAGAAAGCCCACTTGCCTTCTGGTAGAAAGAAGGATGCTTTGGGGACCTTGTATTCCAGCTTAAGCACCACACTAATTTCTCTCTAGCAGAAACCATTGTGTCTTCCTGCTGAGTGTGGAACTCATCATGTGCACTGGACCCATTCCCAGCAAACCCAGATTTGTAGGAGGAGCACACAGTTATTGGTATTTCTGAAAACACTGTTAGTGTGTTAGGGTGGATGTAATTTGCATGTCTAATTTGGTTTTGAATATTGGGAAAAAATTCATCTTACAAGAAGGTGGATGCTTTCCCTTGTTCAGGTGGGTTGGATAAAGATGGATGTGAGCACGATTTTCCTAAAGCTTCTGCTCCCCATTCCCCTGCCTTACTAAAAAAGTACAAATATAGTTTTCTTCCTTTCTCTTTGAAAAATAAATTACAGCATTATTCTACTTGAAAATCTGTTGTTAGGATGTGTTCCTTGTATTGGTTTTTATTATGTAAACCCTCTTTTCTCCTGTTTCAGCTACATTTTCACACTCTCTTTAAGCTCAACAATCTGTTTAGTTGCAAATATTCTAAACTCTTAAACCATTTCTTGTGCTGGTATTCTTTTTTCAGATCTCAGCTCCAAAGTTTGTCACAATTTAACTGTCCACCTTAACATGCAGTAAATAGCCCTTCATTCTTCAATGATGAATAATGATGAGACAGCCTATCAGAATACTCTAGTAAGAAGCAAATAAAACAAATTTAAAACTGTAGGAGAAAATTGTAAGTGAATACACAAGGAGGAGCTGGAGCTTGTATTTGTACAGTTCAATTGGCAAAAAATGTTCTATAATTAACTGGGGTGGTCTATGTATTTTTCTGTGGTAAACATTGATGAGTTTTTTCCAACAGTCAAGAACCTTACTGTGCCTTTGGAGGGAAAAGCACTCCCAAATCTGTGCTGCTGACATGCAGGGATTTCTTCCCTCTGTTTAGCTCACAGTGAAAGGTCAGCTAACTAGTCTAAAGGTGATTTTGGGGGTGTTTGATGATATGTATGTATATTTCCCCTCCCTCTCTGGATGCATTGTTGAAAGAAACTTTATCTTGCAGCAGTTTGAGTTGAATATTGGCCTTATTTAAAGAAAGGGCAAGAGCTACCCTGATGATGCATGACAAAGCAGGAACAGCATGACAATATTTAATGGGCTGCAACTCCCAGGCCTGGGCAGAGATTTAACCAATTATCTTTCAGTCTGCAGAGTTTGTATTATGCCTGCACTGTGCTCATTAGTAGCACAGAAGAGCTTGGGATTGGTAATAGTGTAAAATCCCATCCTGGACTCTTCTGTGGGGGATTTTTGTGGGTTGTTGTTTTCTCCAGGGGCTGTGTTAGTGAGCAGTGCTCAGCCAGGGCTACAGAAGGGTGCTGAGGTCAGACTTATCTCTCAGCTTAGCAATGGCCAAAGCCCCCTAGTTAAGTCAGAGTGGAGACTTAATAATTTGAGCTGCTCTTTGGGCTGGATTGGGTTATGGCCTTATGTGGAATTCCCTGTAAAGCTTCCTGGGTTCCTACTCTGCACAGAAATGTGTGGCCAAGAGAGAGCTCTTCAAAGCTGCAGTGGTCCTGTGACCTCTTTAAATGTTTCATTGTTTGATGACTAAGCTTGCCAGGTTTCAGACACTGAGTCAGGGCTTTGTTCTCATGACAAGCTTCCCCTCCATAACGAGCTCTTATTGTGCCTTTGGAGAGCCAGAGCTGTGTGAGGTGGGCAGAAGAGGATCAGCTGCAGCAGCCATTATTCTCACAAAGGGCAAAGCAAGCAGACTATTTCCCCAGAGTGCTGGCACAGGCTCCTGTTTGCTAATGGCAGTGATACCT
Organism: Hypocryptadius cinnamomeus; assembly: GCA_013400635.1. Lineage (NCBI taxonomy): Eukaryota > Metazoa > Chordata > Aves > Passeriformes > Zosteropidae > Hypocryptadius > Hypocryptadius cinnamomeus. The sequence goes on along the minus strand of VYZP01070194.1, from coordinate 808 downwards.
GTTCTGCAATTTCAGGCTTTCCTCCCCTCACTGCTGTTGTGCAGGAGCAAAGTTGTGTGAAGAAGAAATTGAAGCCATGGCTGAGTTTGATGTGTTTATAGCAATCACCTCTGTCTGAGGAGTGCTAAAAGAGGAAATCAGTCTGGGAGCACAACTGATAACTATGAGGTGCCACCTGCAATCAATAGCTTTGAACAAAATTGGCAAACCAACTAAAATCTGACTGAAATGGCTCTAATGTGTTCTGTGGAAGAGTACACTGAAGGAAAATGAGATGCACACTCAGATTTTGGAAGTGCAAGGGAGCTGTGGTTCCCAAGTAGGAAGCAGATAGCTTTTCCCATAAAAGCACTACCACATCAAGCTCCCATGTTTAATACACTATGGAGAGTCTTCTGACATGTCTTTTATGGCAAATGGATAAGCCAAAAACACATTTCTTGGTTATATGACTGCAATGAAAGATTAAAGCTGAAATTTCTGGGTCTTGCAAATGATATCAAAGTGCATCTTGAGACAGTTTAACAAGGACTGTGGTTTATTTAACTGAACATTCTGCTCTGAACATCCCTTACTCCTCAGCCGAATGCAACAGCTTGTAATTCAGTATCCATCTGTCTTGGATGCAATTCTTACTTGAAGCTTTGTGCTTTTAGCTGAAATTACATATTAATAAGAAAGTGGGAGGGAAAGCTACCCAGCTAATATGCCTGGTTAGTTAAGAATCAAGTCACATTTTATTTACTTAAACCCATCTGTGCTTGTTTTGCCAGTAATATATTTGGTCTGCGGCCTGTGGACTATGCAG